>JAPMOR010026985.1:31757-45545 GCA_026543865.1 Argiope aurantia | reverse complement strand
TCACGAAGGAATCATTATTAGACGTAATTGTCTGAATTTCCTTAACAGAAAAAATCCCTTTTTTTGAATCCCTGCCTGAGGGTGACCCTTGAAAAAGTCTTCAGGCCGGATTCTTTTTTTATATATTTTTTATATTTTTTTATTTGGTTTATTTGTTTTTCCTTTTAACTTGATTTTTATACTTTTGTGTATATATATATATATATTACAATTACTTTTTTCAATGGTAATATATTTGAAAAATAATTTTAAGCATATTTATATATCAAAAAAATATTTGCACAATATATTCGCTGATTTTCATACAAATTCTTTAATTAGAAAATTTAATTTGAGTGTAAAGAAAATACGGTCGTGCAGATCGCACCTCCCTAGTTAAGTCCTAAATTTTCACCTTCCCGGTTAAGAGTGATGAAAACTGTTTAATTTCAAAAATATATTTTTAAAGAAGTTAAGGATTAATAGAGTTGATTTTAAAGAAATATATGATTATCAATGCCATTTGAAAAATGAAAGCATTGCTCGTACTTGTTTATTTTATATATATAAAAAAGATTACTTTCCATATCTGTATAGCATATTCTAAAGAATGTTAAATTTATTAGAGGATAAATATTATACGCATAAAGAAAGAAAAAAGAAAAAAAAGAGGGGGAATGCAAAAATAGAAAAGACTTATTCCGTAGAAGTTCAATTTGATCCAAACAGCGCCTCTCAATTTCCCTTTTTGTCAACTTAATCAACGAATCGTACGGTGAACAATATATTTTCTTCTTTTTTCACAGAAAAACCGAGTAAAAAGTGATTAAATTTTCTTGTCTTCATTCATTGAAGAACAAAGTGATTTCTAAAACTATCAACTAAGTTAATAAGATTAAAGCGTTTTTTCAAAATTATTTTTATATCAAGATATTATGGTGACAGCGAAGTTTCACTTACGGATGTTCATCTTGTTTCTTTTTCAGAAAACCGAAATTTAACTGATGTTTTAACTTTTATTCAAAATAAAAACTCTTTTCTATTTTCCCATTTACAATTTATTTGTACTGGTTTTTGAAAGGAGAAATTGATGAAAAAGTTATTCTTCGACCAATCTTGTTTTTTAAAACTTATATATTTGTATCTATGGATCATTGTTAGAAGAAAATTTAGAAGATGAAGCTGTATTAAAATCCAGATCAGTTTTGTTGATCAATTTTTTAGTGAATATTAATTAATTTTTTTGATAAAAGAATATAATTAAAAAAATAAGATGATAGAACATAAAATAAAAAGGAAAAGAAAAAGTAAGTCAGATGAATTGTATTTTTTGTTTTTATTTGGTTTCTTGTTTTTCCATTAGATCCATTTTTACATGATAGAGCCCCAATTAAATCCTAGTTGTCTCATTTCTTTAGACACATATATATTTTAAAATCCCAGGATAACAATACAGAATTCCTCCACATACATCTGGAATTACTGCCTATTAATTTACGTATTCTTATGCGAACTCTAAATTTTTAAACATATTTTATATTTTTATAACATTGGAATAGAAAAAAAAATCTGTGTACTGTACTGTGTTTATACTGTAGATCAGACCGTTACACATTGAAATGTCAAATACAGTAGAAATATAATTTTCAAGGTGGAATACAACTCTCCGAGGGATTTTCAAAATATTAATTGGATTTTGAAGAAATTTTCTGTGTATACTTTTAAAAATACTATTTCAGTTATAGGAGTTTTGCACCGTTTCATAATATAAAATTTATCCTTTAAATTACATCATGTTAATTACAGGTTGTTCTAAATTTCTACAGTTTAAAAAAATTATATGAAGGTATTATATGAAAAATTATATGAACAAGGTAGAAATATTCTGCATAATATTCGATTATTTTAAATGAGGAATTAGACAGTGAAATTATTTATGCTTAGGACATTGTATATTTTGAAGATAGCTGGCCAAGAGAGTTATATCTTTAACCATATTATGATATTATACTAAATGAACATTCCTTATGGGAGTCCATTTGAAATATTCCTTTAACATAAATAACAAAACAAGTATGAACTTATTAAAAGTATAGCGTCTTTAAATCTCAATTTGTAGTTTAAATATACTTTCATTTAAGAATACTGAAGATAAAATTATAAAAATACATTCATACTAAACACAATTCGTTTGATAGTGTAAACATATGTCCATTGAATCAATTTATTAAATGAAATGTTTATTAATTATGTTTATTTTCCATTTACTTCCATAAAAAAATGGAGGTAAATTTTCAGAAGTTTATTATTTAATGAATAAATAAATGAAATATGTATTTTTGTTTCACTGTCCCTTGAATAGCATTTCGATGAAAAATAATGAATTTAAGAATGTCGGAGCTAAAAAAAATCGTATTCTCTTTTTTTTCACAAATATTTTAAAAAATAAGTGAAGTTTTTCATTTTTGATAATAATTTAAATTTATTTATAGAAGTACAATAATATTTTTATACTATTGAAATAAACAATATAATATTAAAAAAATTAAAATATGATGATTATTTAGTTGATACAAAAATTACTTGATAAGAAAAATAAAGCATGAAAATTAAAAAAAAAAAGAATATTTTCTTTTAAGTGCAGCTTCAATAACTATTTTGGACAATATTTTCTATCTGTTGTCAAGGCATGCGCTGTATAATCGGATTTTTCTATTTAGAATTGATTTAAGAAAGTTTGCACTAATTAGATAAAATTGCTTTTCCTTTATTGTTTTGCTATATATAGTAAAATTGTACAACATTTAAAATTTTAAACTTTATTTTTTTTCTTCTCAAATATTTTTCTTCATATAAATGACGAATTTCATTAGTATAAAGTATGTGGTCGTTTAGAATCCTATCTGAAATTCAATACAAATATTTTTATTAAAGTATTTATAAAATATTAAATGGCAATTCACATTTAAAATTATTTTTATACTGTTCATTTGTTCACTAAAAATTAAAACATTGTTGAAATAAATCTTTTTTTTTTAATAAAACACCCATAATTTCGCATTACATATTTATCTACAGGGTGTTTCTAAATTCATAAATAATTTTTTAAAGTTAGTTATAAACAGAATCATAAATATTATCCCCTTTTTATCTGAATGTTTGTTCAAAGACGCTAGAGAATAATTTATAATGGAAATTAAGTTTTAGGTGGAAGCCAAAAAAATAGAATTCAAATTATAAGCTCCCATCATCATCAGCATATACCACAGTAATGAGAAGGAAAATATTGAACATATATTGTGCATTAAATTGTCTGTTATTAAAATTCTTGGAGTAAATACCTTTTAAGAGAAAGAAAAAAGAGAAAGAATAAGAGAAAGAAAAAAAAAAGATAATATCCATATAAAACTGAATGACGATAATCATAACGCATTCTGCCCCACTACACCAGCATGCAAAGGTTGTGATCGATTAAATATAAATTTTTGCCGAATTACTTTTGTTCATGGAAAAAAATACAGTGTTAGAAATCTGCAGCAGCAGCCTCGGACAAGCCTTTTAACAAATTTTAGAGAAATACAAGATTTAGTCTTCTCTCAAATCCTTCCTATAGAACATACTATTATGGGAAAATTCATCGAGTGTACGGGGTGAAACATTCAACAAGCTCGATATAAAAATAATAAAATGCGGCGGAAACACGCATGAAGACAACATCTGCAAAAATTAGTAACGCGCAAAGCGTTATGAATCAACTATAAAATCAAAAAACCTTAGGAGGGAATTCACTGGGGATCAACTTTAAAAAAATAGATAATTCGCAGAATTTCCTCTTTCATGTGATTCTCTATTTTTATAGCTTCCTTGAAAAGTTATCGAAGTTCTAGGTGAATTCTAAGCCTTGACTCCTAATACAGATAACATCAACATTTTTGCACTTTCGTGAATTTTAATTCCCGTCCCCAAATTTATTGCCCAGTTTTCGGCAGTAATGGTGATTCAAACCTTCCTTTTACATTTGATATCTGTTAAAAAGGTCCCTATTAGGTATGTACCAATGATCACATCTGAAATATTTATGGAAATGTGTTACTGTATGATGACATATATGTTTATGTATGATGACATACAAATTAACAATCCCTCATTTATAAGCAGAGTGTGATAAATGTATTTTGAGCATCGTCCTTATATTCTGAGGACTCCTCATTCTGTACTGAAGGAACTTCTGTTCTTTTGGTATATAATAATATCCCATGTGCTTAATGTGTGAACAAATGACAACATATCGAGTAATTTCATTTAATTGAACACATTTTCAGATTGGCCTGTTAACAGTTTTAGAAATTGAATAAGTAAGCGTAAGAATTTCCACTACTACGACTGATTGCTCCTGGTAGTCATAATTTTCGAAATTCTTACGCTACCAGTATCAGCATCTGACTATAAAGCAAAAATTGATCTCACTTCACACGGCTGTCAAAACAACTGCTAGCGAAAAACACTGCACTGTATAGTTTTCCTAAATTTCTTGTTTGGTATTTTCTAAGTTAATGGTAAATTGCCGTTTCAACCTTTAATGACAGATTTCATTCTATATCTCAACTAAGAGATTCTAACTAACTGGAACAGTTTCCATAAGCTGCCATAGCATGATGTTAGACATCGAAACATGAGAAAAATCTTTCATCTATTGGTGTTCATTTTATTTAAAATATTGAAATACTAAGTTATCCTACCATGCATCACCGATGAATTTTCTAGGATAAAGCATTTAAGAAGTATATTTGCATGCATGTTGTTTTCTTCTTTTCACTGCAGATGCATCAATGCAATTTTTCCTTAGGTAACTGAAGAAATATTTATTATATTATAATTACTACATATATACTATTTTTACAAAAAAATGTCTCTAGAAATAATAAATGAAATATTTCGTATCTTTACATTGGAAGCTATATTTAAATTACAGGGTGGTTATAATTAAACTTATCCTATAAACAGCATCCTACATTGCAAACGGGTGAATGGATTGCAGCAAAATTTGGTATATAGACTATACACAAGATGCGCTCATGGAAATTCAAAAAAAAAAGTTCTAAAATGATCACTAGAGGGTGCCTTTTCCTGAAAAATATTAAATTTAACACAATAAACGACCAAAACGGAATACAGAAACCATATTAACAATCCAGAACAAGAATTATGAGTAATAAAATGTAAAACCGGAAAAAGCTATCAATTCTTGTAAAACAAATGTCGAGTTTTATATGCTTGTGAAGAAGAGAAAGCTTTATGCGAAATGGGTTAGGATAAGAAACGTTTGTAGTCGTTGTCATGTTTTATGTCGATGTTTCCGGCTGTAATGATGAAAGTATCTTGTTGCGACGTTGAATGACTGAATGAACTACGTAACGCTTCATGTGTGAAGTATCACAACTGATCAGTTACCATCTGCTGTTGAACACACTGTCCATCGACTTGAAATTTTGCAGGTGAATGAGGGTGGTCACATGGAGCACCTCTTCCTACATCATCCTGGAGATGATTAACAACTGCTCCTCTTGTGCTATTTCATCCTAATATGTTCGTGATTTTGCATACTGAACTTTTTTCCTCCAACAGCGTACTGTTATTTTTCCCTCACATTTACTTCATATGGTTCGATGACAAGGCGATCAGAAACTAGTCAATAAATGTAATTATTGTTTCTGTATTCCGTTTTGGTCATATATTGTGCTAAAATTATATGTTTATTCTGGAAAAGGCGCCCCCTGGAGGACATTTTAGAAAACTATTTTTTTTTTTTTTTTTTGAAATTCCGTGAGCATATCTTGTATAAAGTATATTACCAAATTTCGTTGCAATCAGTTCACCCGTTTGCGTTGTAGGATGTTGTTTACAGGAGAAGTTAATTATAACCACCCTGTACACCTCTTCCTCTTTTTTTATAGTTTTTAGTCATTACAATTTCAAAAAATGCTACTATTTTTGTCTATGAACTTTTCACTTATCGGAAGTTCTTTATCTCCTTTTAAATTTAATTCGATGAATAGTTATATTTTACTGAACTAAAAAAAGTAATATCTGATAAAGTGTATGAATTTTTTAAACTCTAAATAAAAGGCACAATAATTAGGAAAAGTTTGCTATTATTTAATTTTATTTTAAAACTTGTCAACAGTAAAAACTTTCTATAGAAAATATTTTTTCCTTAAAATCGCTATCACAGAACACGTAATTCAGAAAACTCACTTTTTATTGAATTTTTAAATAACGAAACAGAACAAATAGAATCGGTAAGGAAAACATTTATCACAAATAGGTTTGCATTTTCATTAAAAAATTCTAGTTTTTAACTCATAACCACATGCCTAAATCCATTATGAATAATACAGAAATCAAACGATTTAATTTGAAAGGAGTGTTATTTTATATATTCTCTTTATTAAAATAAGTTTCATTAAAATTTCGAAATTGATTGGACTTTCTTTGTTTCTGCCATTGTTCCTCAGAATTGTTTCACTTCATCTTCATATATACTTTTTTCTCTTTCAATGATACTCTTGTTATTGCTGACTTTATCATCACTAACTACCTTAAGAATCTTTTTAGAACAAGTCATTATTCTTTTACCCTTCACTCCGTAAAGTCCTAATGAATTAAACACCGTCTGGTGGAACGAGAAACAAGCTGAAATTTAAAAGACAAATGACACTGGTTTGTTTGAGTAAAATTAATTTCGCACATTCTCATTGGTGGAAAGTAATTAGTTGCCATGCTGACTTGCAGCATTGCACCTATTGTCTAAGAAATTGCGTATTACTACTATCGTCACTCTTTTTCCATCTTTGCCCTTTAATTTAATGTGCAACATTTAAATTTGAAAGGGAGAATACGCATATTCAATAATTAGCAACTTCTATTCTTTGTGAAAGCTATTTTTCTTCACGATACGAATATGAATCATATAACATTTATTAAATCAAATTTTTTTTCAATTTATCTGCTACAAATAAGATTGTTTAGCAAAGAAATAAGTAATACAATTTCTGAAATTCAAAGCGTCTTACTCAAATTTTAATAATTTATTGCATGTTAAAATTGCATTCCTTTTTATGATCAATATACTTATGCTTAAAAACACGAAAATTCATCCGAATTCATTACAATAAAGGCTAATTAATGTATCTTTGAAATAAATCAACTATTTTCTTGTAAAATAAAATCATTCAAGAAGTAATTTATTATATAATACCTTATTTTTTGTTCTAAATTTTAGATCGAATATTGCTTAGCCTTTGAAGCTCGGGAAGGATTACATTTTTAATATAATCTCGTAGTTTTGAATCTTGATGAAATAATGTCAACTACAAACGTCAGTATTTTTTTCATATGCTTTCTTCCAAATTTTGATATATGAAATTTTATCCCCAAATAATTTATTAATTTGTATCAGAGCTATATATAAAAATGATAATGAATGAAATGGAATATCTAAGCCCAGACTTATTCAAAATGTTTCTATTGTTAAATACTATTTGGTGATTATTAAATGTCATTAATTCCAAATTAATTCAGCAAAATAATACCTGCTTTCAAAGATAAATTAATAGCAATATTAAAATTGTGGTATCTTTTTATATATTTCGGTGGAATTCTGGCAGAAATGAAACAATTTCGTACTTTAAAATTATATATATTGTATTTAAAATATGATTTACACCCGGAATGCATGTAGCCCAGGTGAACGATAAATTAGTCGTAATTAATCGATATTCTCAATGATAATATATTGCAGAAGTTTCAAGGCGTCCATTAAAAGGCATAAAAAAGCGTCCATCACTAAGATCCTCAAGCAATGTGGAGCCACATTCTGTTAAACTCCTTTCTTCTTTAAGTTTATTCTGATAAAATACTTTTCCATGTTGAACTTTTGGTAATGGTTACTAAAATATCAAATACCCTGAAATTAATTAAACAAATATATTTAAAATCCATTCAAGGCACTATTCATTTTGCCTTTATGCCAAACCGATGTGTAACGACATCACTAGGTACGATAAATTTATTTATGATAGTGTTGTGCACATGCAAACATTATAGAAGCACAGCAATATTATCAACAGGAAACGTTGATTACTGCTCTGTATTCAAGTTTGACTTCATTTCAATTCATAAGGGCCCACATTATGTTGGCATTGCTACTGACAGAAATTTCAGGATATATAAATTTTATCAGACATTACTGATTCAACACAGCGACTTTCTGATTGGAAAAATGGGAGTGAGGGAACATGATTGGATATTTTAGGTCCTATTTCTTTTATATCTTTGCAACTCTAGATCCACTCCTAATGAAACAAACCCACGTCAGGTTGAATGGCAATGAACTAAGTCATGTCATTCAACCTGATTCAGCGAGCCTGCTCATGTCATTCAAGATAGTTTCTGTTCAAATAATGCATAAAGATAAAGCATTCACTTACACTGAAATATATTTAATTTAAAATGAATGAAACTAAAAATAAATATGTTTTTGAATGTTCTATTCAACCATGCATGATACCTTGATGTAGGCTCAGGAAAGTTTCTTCAGTTCTAGAATAAATTTACAGAAAAAAAATATAAGCGGTTCTTTCACGATTTATTAGTGGATTCATCAATGCGCTTACTTTCTAACAGATACTTGAAGTAGTTTCTCGAATGTCTTAAACTGATCATGTATATAACTCCCGATATTCTTGATTGCTTATGTTTTACCCAAAACGACATTTTATAGCGCCTAATCTTATTCAGCGATTTTTGGTCGTATTTTGATTAACAAAATTCATTGAAATTTGGCTAGCAAAACTGAAACTCTCTGGGATTGATAAAAACTGTGATATCAGGAGTGTTTCAATCAGATTGCGCAATGTCTTCAATTATTACACCCTTTCGAGTAGGTGGGTCCCGTGGAGCAGATCAAGGCTGCTCAACATAAATCTAATAAATCAATTAATACAAAAAAATGCAAAATTTTGGTATACACAAAGAATTTATTTTTACAATTCAGAGTAATTTTAATAGTGATAGAAAGGAAATATCTAATACACGAGCATACTGATCGTATTTCTATTTGAAGAAGAACGTAATAAGATTGTGTAGGATATAATTCCTTAATGATTGAAAGAATGTGTCTGTTTAGATACCTTTTTATACTATCGTTTCAACTCTGAATAAAGTATATAATTTTAAAGTAGTTGCTTAGTGAACATTAAATATAAATTATGGAAAGATTTTTTATCGAATAAAAGGCAATACATTGAAATTTTCTTTATAACATAAAAGGCTATATTTTATTTTTTTTAAAAGATTTTTTCACAAATTCATTGTTTCATACATAAATCACTGACTATTGCGAATAGACTGCTTTTGTTCTCAAACACACTACAATAATCATTTACATATCTTAAGGAAAGGTCAGGTATGCAGAAAGAATTAATTTTTACAATACAAATCAGAGTGCTAAGCACAAATTTGGTTAATAAGTG
The DNA here is from genome assembly GCA_026543865.1 of Argiope aurantia. Lineage (NCBI taxonomy): Eukaryota > Metazoa > Arthropoda > Arachnida > Araneae > Araneidae > Argiope > Argiope aurantia. The sequence goes on along the minus strand of JAPMOR010026985.1, from coordinate 36,033 downwards.
GATTCTTTGTCATTGAAGTTGAAATAAACATTCCAACAAAATAATAAAACCAAAATTTCTTTTACTAATAACTATATAAACTAATTCTGAAAAGTTAGTTGGAATGCATATATTTCGTTATGAGTTACATTTTAATAATATTATATATAATTTTATATGAATGCATTATGCTGTAATGAAAGAGAAAAAGGAAACCACTAACTCTTTCAAATTAATCTACAGAGTAGCTAGATATCATTAAAAATGCTATAAATTCCAGCAAAATACACATGAAGACAGGTTAGAAATTTTATCTGCATTTGACTTCCCGATTATCAAAAAGTTTAGAAATTCTGATTAGCAATCATAACTTACATTTAAATATTTGTGAGATAAGTACTAATTTTTATCACGAAAACTTCCCAAGACACATAATTCATTTGTGAAATTTCAAAACCAGCATCTGATTTCGAATTAATATAATAGTTATATTTTAATCACTACTGTTTGAAAAATATCTTTAAAAAGATATGGAATTTCTTGACATAATTATTTAAACTAGGAGGAAATAATTGTGCTTGTGTTCTTAAAGCTCTACTATGTCCATTTAGATATGATAATATACAATGCAAAATCAATTTTTCGATCCTAATTTCGAAAGCTATCTTGCTAAATTAGCATATTGTAAGATTAAACTTTCTATATGCTCATCGTCACTTGCTTTGAGTAGAAATGAAATAATATTCTTCGTTCGTTTTAGCTGATTACTTTCAGTATTAATGAAATGCCCAGACAGAAATTCAGATCACACGTTTCTTCTATTGAAAGGAAGAAGCTTCAAAATGAAGAATAATATGCAGGACTAAGCGATTTCTGGGAAACGTGTTACCTCTTCAGTTGAGGTTTTTGTTAAATCTGCCTAAACAGATTAATCTTTCTTACTTTTAGACAGCCGATGGTTACAAACTGGATACAAGCAGCATTTGAAAGGATACAAAAGGAAACATAAATCATAAATTTTTCAGCGATACAGCATCTTTAGTAATTCTATGCAGTGTATGGAAATTACATCTCAAGATTAATAAATAAAATATCCTAATCAATGCATTTTTCACTCTATTGGAAAAATGTATTTATGAATTTACTTGGAAATGAAAGTTTATTCAAAAGTATCTGGAAATTTTCGAATTGTAATTTATATGAAAACTAAAACAAAATATTATAAAGATTCAAATACACTTTTTTTCTTACCATATTTAAATAGTAATTTGGATTTTTTAAAAAACTTTTTATAAATGTTATCTAATTTAGTGTTTTTTAAGATTTCAGATTTTTATTAACAAATGATTGTACCGATTTTTAAATTTGTATGAATCATCAAGAAAAAAATGCATTGAGATTATGGAATACTCTCCAAATTAAAAAGGAATAATTTTTCTTAATTAGGAGAAACTTTTGTTCATTAGAATTTTGCATATGATATCTTATAAAGCGTTATAATCTTTTAGATCTCCAGAAGATAAAATTTTATGCTTAATAAATTTTCTGACTTCACCAGCCTTTAAATTCATTTCATTAATTTTCAAATATTTAAGTTAAAGTTCCATCTTCACTCAAAATTTGTATTTTTAACGAAAGTATTTAAATTTGTGAAATATCATAAAAATATTTCAGAGTTGAATCGAAATATCATACTGAGAATAAAACTAAATTTTAAGAAATATTTAACCCAATGAAGTTGGATGTTATTCTCACTACGAACAATGAATAATAAAGAGTTATCATTGTTTAACAAAAGAGCCTTTAAGAAAGAATGCCTTTTACCAAGCATCACATTCTATAAAATACAAAAAAAAAAAAAATCATCTATTTCCGATAATGCATGAAACGCAGGGATTCTGGAAAAATACCTAGTCATTTTATACAATAGTGTGCATTTTAGATAGTTTATCGAATTTGAGATTTTGTATTTCTTAATCGGCATTCATTGTCAATCATTTCATTCACGTTTTCCTACTTGGTGGAAGCACATGTACAGATTATTTGAGTTTAAATATATTTAAATAGTACACTGTTGCCCAAAATAAAAAAACAACAAATGATATCTTCTAAAATCAATTGCAAAATTCAATATTTTCGAATTATTTAATAAAGTTTTAAAGTTAATAATTAAAAAAATATCTTCTTTTTAAATCAAATGTTTTAAAGATTATTTTTTCTTCACTTCATCCTAAATATGTTACTGTTCCTAAAATTTCAGATTGTACAGTAATTCCACAAAATATGATAATTAAAAAATAATATTTAGGAGTTTTTATCATTTATAAAATTGTAAAACGCTAGAAAAATTTTAACATCGCAAAATAAAATAAGCAAATAATGCTTGTTCTTTAAGTTAGATTACATTGTAAAGCATCTAAAGGAAACCTCGGCAATTACGTTACATTTCTCTGTAAATATTTTTTTTAAATTTCTATTTTTTTATGTTTTTGATTTAATCTGGAAAAATCTCTTGGGAAGAATGATATCGTTTCGCTCCTTGACCCTAATTAGCTTACTTAGATTAACTTTAAATCTCATCGCAACTCAGTGCATGACAGTTTTTCTCACTTTTTCAAATCTTTTTTTTTTCCCTTCAAATTAGGTAATTGCGGACATTGCTTTAATGACTTAGAGATAAAGAACACCTCATTAAACGAGGGTGCAAAGATATCTAAGCTCCTGAAAACATTTACATTGTATGTCTACTATGAGAGATTAAACTTAATCCAACAAAAAAATAATGCCACAGAAAAGTGATTGCTCTTTAAATTACAAATAAAGAGTTTAAAGTTCTCTTGTGCAATGAATTAAAATTTAGTTGCAAAATTGTTATTTATTTTATGACGTAGAAACTTTTGATATAATGCTTCATTTCTTGAGCTTTTTGAATATGGACTGTTCAAAAGTTATATTATAAGATATTTTTCCTTTCTATAAGATAATAAAGACGTCACGATAAAATTTGAATTATTCTTGCTAAAGGGAATGTATAAATAGTTCTAAAATTGACGTATTTTATTCTTCATAGAATTTTACTATCACTTATTTAAAAAATTTGTTTTAATATTAACGTTTCAAGAAAAAAAAATTGTATAGGAAACAGTATTCTTCTTGCGGTATGGTATTTTTTTAACCTCAAAATAATACCATCTTGTTAAAAAATCAAGAATGTTTATTTTATAATAAATATTTTGATCAATCACTCCATGCTTCTAATTATAAAACAAAGTGTTTGATATGCAATTATTTTGCAATTAGGAGATGACAATTTTAATCAACAGTTCCTATTTCATAATATTTGAAGATACGAAGTTGGGATGAATGCGGCCTGACACAGAAGTGGCGCTCTCAGAATTACTTGACTAAAGCACTTCAAATTACTATCTTTGTTTAGTACTTCTTGCATATTTTAAAAGATTTGTGTTTGGTTATTTTTTACGGTGCTGTTTTAGAATTGTTTATTTTTTTTTAGCCGAGTTTTTTTAGCCGAGAAAACTGAAGTGCGAGCTGCGATAAAACATTTCTTTAATAAAAGACTTATCTCCAAAGGATATTAAATCATCTAGATATTATACTTGGAGAATCTGTTTCTTGATTTACAATTATTAAAACATAGATTGCAGACTTTAAACGTGGTTGTCAGTCACTACAGATGAATTCGTTAGAAAAAGTTCACAAAAATATTATGAATGATCGACAATTGAAATTGACAGATATTGCTGACTCTGTTGATATATCTAAAAATGAACATATATTTTAATAGAATATTTTTGACACGAGAAAGTTATCAGCAAGATGGGTGCCGCATTTGCTGACATTGGATCAAACAGTGCAGCGTATGACGATATCGGAGCTGTGCAATTCAAATTCAACTGATTTTTTGCGACATTTACTAACTGTGGATGAGACATGGATCCATCCATGCCGTTGTTGAATTCATTATGAGAAATGTTAATTAAAAAATCCCGAAAGCTTATAAAAAAAAGAACATGTATCTCAAAGTTCTCATTTTTTTAAAGATTTTCTCTATGTTTTCCATATTAATCAATGCATTCATCTGATTCGAAGTTGACCACTTTGTTCTATGGTGATTATTTTATCATATGCTGGTTCAGATTTTTTTCCTTTTGAATAAAAATTGGAGTCAAATGTGATTATCTTTTTCTATCTTCTTCCATTTCACAATAAAATGTTACGTAAAAATCTCAAAGAAGTTAATAAGATCAGAGGGTTTATTTTTCCTTCTACCATTTTA
>JAPMOR010026985.1:11708-31185 GCA_026543865.1 Argiope aurantia | reverse complement strand
GTGCTCCTGTTAACGTTGTTATAAGACTTTATGTTACATTTCGAAGCTTAGTCTGTTCTCAAGTACCAGAAATATTGTACTGTTTAGCTTCGAAATACCTGTAGAAAAATTATAATAATTATTGAAAGCATACTCTGTACAATGTAATAATCACAACACTGAAAAGTATTGCATGTTAACAGCTATAATTATAATACAATTGTGCTCCTTTTAATGTTGTTATAAAACTCCATATTATATTTCAAAGCAGTCTGTTCTCAAATACCCGAAATACTGTGCTATTTAGTTTCTGAAATACTTGTATCAAGATGATAATAATTATCGAAATCATTCTATGGACAATGGAATAACAAAAGGGAGAAGAAATAATGAACAATCACTTACAAAAATGTAAACATTATTTATTTACTTTAAGGTGTACGTACACATTTGAAACCTCGAAACTCCTTCAAAATATCAAATATATATATATATACAAAAGTATAAAAATCAAGTTAATAGGAAAAACAAATAAACCAAATAAAAAAATATAAAAAAGAATCCGGCTTGAAGACTTTTTCAATTGTCACCCTCAGGCACGGATTCAAAAAAAGGGATTTTTTCTGTTAAGGAAATAATAATAATTATTTTTCTTAAGGAAATATAATATTTATTTTCATATAATTATTTTTCTTGAGATACTTCACTAAAAACTCTAGTTTCGGTTTTTTTAAACTCATTTTATTAAGAATGATATTTTTCCACTATGTTGCTTCATTCAAAAAATTTTAACTCAACAAGAAATAAACGAAATACAATTATTTATGTATCAGAATAATATGTATAAAACAGTGGATGTTTTGTGCCTCATTTAATGTTATATTCATAGAAATACATTTTAATAGCTATTTAAAAGTTAAAATTACAGAAAAAATTTCGCTTTTTATTTAAAAATATAAATATATATATATATATATATATATATATATATATATATATATATATAACTATATATTTTTATAACTTGATTGAGGCAGACAACATGAAGATTAATATTAAGCATAATTTTCAACTAGAATTGTGTGTCTGTACAAATTAGAATTTACTATATCACGTTTCAAAAAATATGCTAATTAACTCATCAAATATTAATTAGTTAATTAATAATTAGTATAATATGTTTTTTTTTTCTCAAATAAATGAATTTAAACATATATTAAGGACCTACTCCAAAATTTTGACGATTTAAACATTGTCAAGTAGAACAGGAATCAAGCCGAGATTCAAAAGACAAGTTTTAGCGGTGTGTAAAGGCGAAATTAACTTCCGAGATTTCTCATTGGTGGAAAGTCATTAGTTGCTTCTTTAAACTAACTTTCTATATTGAATCTATTGTTTCAGATACTATATATTACAGATATAATTCTTTATTTACTTTTTATCTTTGCCTTTTATACTAATGTACAACATTTAAAATCCGATACGGAAATACGTTCTCAGCAAATAGCTGCTTCTAGTCTTTTTTCAGATTATTAAATTAATAATCTGATTATTAGATTTTAATGTCTTTGTAGAAAATTCAGAATAATGTACATTTGATATGCAATAAGAATATTTTTAATATCTATGTTTGATTTTAACAGTTATATTTTCAATTGGGACTTTATACGTTTTAAAAAGCTCAAATTCTCTTGATATTTTCCAAAGTGATAGGATATCCATTTTGGATAATGGATGCTCATTGGAATGAATGTAAAAATTAAATAAATTTATCAAATTAATTAATAAATATTAGTCGTTGAAAAGTTAAGATGGTTAATAAAATTTTCAGATGAGGTTATTTATAAAAAATTAAGCTATACCACATACATGTGCTGAATTTTTGAAAAGACATTAAGATGCCGATTTTTAGTTAGATAAGGGAAATCTTGTTTTTATGTATTGAATGTATCGAAATTCATTACGGTTATATGGGGTATTATAGAAAGTGAAACTATCAAAAGCCTTCCACGATTATTTTTTTTCAATTATATTTGTGGAATTTTCTTTAAAATTAGCACTTGACCAACCACACTTAATCCCTTAACCACTTACATTTCTAAACTCAATCATTCAAGAAATTGGAAAAAAAAATTCTAAACAAGATTTTCAAATCAAGCGTTAGAGGAAAAAAAATGAAAAATTTGTGTATGCGGTATTCATTTGTGTATACAGTCTATTAGTCTTTTCAGTCTATAATAATCATTCTTCCGTTTAATCATTGAACTGAATTTTTCAAACGTTTTTCCCCATGGATATAATTTAGATTTGCAGAGAGTATCTTTATTATCTACGATTTTATTAGTACGACTTAGCTACTTTATGCGTCACATTCGCTTGCACAGCCCATTTTTACAACGGGCGCATTCACACGCCTCACACATAAAACACAGAAGAAGAACAACCATGCCCCCGCACCGAGACTCCCAGATCACGGGGAAGAAGCGCTACCCGTATGCCTTGACGCCGGCAATATGGTTGTAAATGAAGAAAATGAACATCCTCCAGTGAAAATCAGATGATAATTTGCAACTGATTAAATAAATAGAAAACGAAATACAATGTATTGATATTAGTCTTTTGCATCTTAGTATCGTAAATTATTATTAAATATCCCTCTGGTGAGTATATAGTGAAGAATAAAAAGTCCGATAATAGATAACGATGCTTTATTTAGAAGAAAAGTACGAAATTCATGTCCCAAAAAAATCAGAAGTTTACACAAATGATAAAAATTACAGAAATAAACAGCACACACGCAAGTAGCTAATTTTTTTTTATATATAATGGCAATATCACAAAGATCCCGCTGGATACCAAAATTCCAAAGACAATTTGCTGGACTACACGCTTCTGCTCTCTTTCTCTCTCGGCAGGGTATCGGATTATATAGAAAAATATTGAATTCTAATAGAAATATCTTTAAAGATCCGGCATAGTCGAGAATTTCAATTTTGTCGCCATTGTCACTGCAAGTCATTAAATGGTCGCCGAGTTTGTTATAAAACCCCCATTGATATTATACGATTCAAAATCCGATAGACCTATCTGCAAAGCTCTACGTTTTACTATAATAATTACATATAGATGCATCAATTGTCAATCGATTCCAGATTCATAGCGAAACTGATCGGGCAGGAATTTTATTTCTTACCTTTAAAAAATTCTCAACACAATTTTTTTCTTTACTCTTATTGCATAAACATGAGACAGATCTAATAAACATTAAATTTGACCTGATAAAGTCTTTCGCTATTCAGTTAATTAACATTTTGTTACCTTCGTTTTTAAAAATTTTTGCACTATTTTTAGTCTTAATTCTTACATAATTCACAGTCTTTTCATCTCATAACTACTTTATTTCATAAGTCAACCGGTATATAAAACTCAAAATTAATCTTACTAATCCAGAGTTGACACATGATTAAATTTTCAGCTTCATAAAGCTCAACACATCCTTTTCCCACGGAATTAGAAAAACCTCTCAGTTTTAATGAAATTAATACTTCTGAATGAAGATAAACCAATGATGACATTTCTGTACTGGATAATTTATTATAATCACTTTTAATGGGAGATAGATTTTTTATGCATCACTAAACACATTGTGTTTTGCACTATCATGCAATTTTCTGGGGTCAAAATAAAGGTCAAAGTAATAAAGGTCATAATAAGTGTTTAAACTTAGGTATGAATTAGCAAAGAACAGTGAAAACCGTTTAACAAGGGATTACGTTTTTGAGTTTTAAATAACTTTTAATTAGTTTAATTAAATTTATTTAAATTCGAAAATGTACTTTTAGTGAATAGTTCTCTTCTACCATTGCAAGTCGAAGTTTAATAATGGGCAAATTTCAGGGAACTGATATTTTATGGTCATATCGTGACCTTCATCTAAACGTTTTCCTTATTAAATAAGTAGTGTATTTAATTACATAAAATAACTTCTACGCATATTTTTTGATTGAAAATTATCTGCTATATAATTACATACATGGAGCATTAAATTAAAAATACTTTCAAATATGTAATCCTTTAATTTAAAATTAAGAATCTATAAAGCTATAATTAAATTATTTGTTAACCACCATTACCGTACCTTTGAAAACGATTTTGTTTCAATTTATTGAGCAATTAAAAGCTTTACTAAGTTTGTATGTAGAATTTCTATTGTGTACTTTTCTGAATTTTGATGATCTTGAATAGGTAGCTTATTTTTAATATATTAGATTATCAAAATACTTATTCATTTTAATAACTTTTTTAGAAATTTAAACTGTTTTCTGAACACATTAAAATGTAAAATTCTTCGTTAGTGAAATTAGAATAAAATAAATACTATTTCGATTTCATCCATTTTTATTTTAGTATTTGAGAATTTTTTTATATTCAAACTTTATTTTGTTCCCTTTTTGATAATTTTGAGTGAGTAAAGTTGCTTATAATATATATAGAATAACTGAAACTGATATACTTTTTATGTGGAAAAGTAATCAAAATTATGTTTTATCATAACCGTGAGCGATTAAACGTACTTTTGATCCGACGGGTTTGTAAAAAAATGTAAAATCCATTGTCCTTCAAATTCATTACACATGTATGTAGCCATATGTTTTGTAATAAAATGTGTGGGTCCATTAAGGAAAAGGAATAAAATCTGAAATATTGAAATAGATTATTACGAAAAAAAATAAAATGCTCAACTTTCTCGATGAATAATAGCATCTACATAAACTATCCACAATAAAGTACATATATTTTCTCTTATTCCATTTTATTTTATTTTGTACTAGCCGCCTTTGGCGACCAGCCGGTTCTACAGTATTACCGCTCACTACAATTTTCATTTAAATATTTTAAGTAACTGGTTTCTTAATAGATTCTCAAACAAAACATTTTTAATCTTCCAGTTTTGATAGCCGTACCAAACTTATACTGTTGTTTAGATTGTTTCGTTCAATTTACTATATATATTTTAATAATTTGTTGTCATTTCCGGTAAAACTTCAACTTTAATATAAAGTGGAAATGATGAAATTGCAATTAATATAAAGATATTTTTTAATAAAACCAAGAGTTTTATTTTATTTATCATCTTTATTGTTATTTATTATTATTATTATTGAATATGAGTATTGCAAACAAAATCGCTCGGTATTTAAGACTTATGTGAACTACAAAATATTTTTCATAATTTATGTAATATATCAAACAATAATTCAACAAAAATTTCTGAGATTCGGCATAAAATTCAGTTTTTAGTTTTTCTTTCAAAAGGATTGAAATGAAATCAATAATAATATTTTGTTCCTGCCTATAAATATATTTCAAAAATTATGAAGTCTAAATTTAATGCAGTAAGGTATCATATTCTGAGAAATATTCTGGACACACCATATTTTAAATAAATGAATGAATGTTTCTATTTTCCACGATCAACTAAGATTTATTCATGAAGTTTTGAATGTTAAAAATTTAGAAAAACTCAACATTTTCATAATCTTAGGTCAATTAATCTTGAAAAACCTGCTCGCTGATTGGCGTATTTTCTTTGAAACGATAGATGAAAAATCTAAAATTATCCTTTTTTTATTGAATAGTGATATTCAAATTTTCATAAATCAGTCAGTTTAAGTGATTGATTTAGTTGATTGGAAATTAACTCTTTTTATTTAAAGTATTAGTGTTTCAAGAATATTTTGTTATTCGTGATTTCCACAACGGAAGCTTTATGTAAAATCAAAAATTCGTTATTTATTAGAGCATTTATTGAATCAAGTTACATAAAATATAATCATTCTCCATTTAGACCATTTTAGCAGATCTGTGTCTTACTAACGGTTTACATATTAGCTGTGTGGCCCTGTTTTGAATGGATATCCTGTTCATATTAAACAAAACTTGCCTTAAAATAAAACTGATTTATTGGATTAATAATATATAGAGTGTAAAAGATCATAAAATAATTTTTCTTGAATTAATTTTTTGAAAAAATAATATTTCATATTGGTTTCATTTCCTACAGACACGTACTGAAAATTATATTTTTGCAGATTTTATTTCCAAAAAGATTTAATTTATTTTTAATTGGAGCTTTAATCAATGTAATGTCAACACTTTGAAAAAAAGCTACTTTTTCCATGAATGCTAAACGTGCTCGTGCAGCTTAAATTTTATTTTTATTTGGTACGAAAAAAATTGTTGAACAATATAGTTAAAATATTTATTTAAAAATTCATTAAAAATAGAAATTTAATTTTAAGGTTAAAACATTTTTATCATTTAAAAGATATATTTTTGATCTTCAACTTCATTTAAAAATCTTTTTTGTGCGGTAATATTTTCGGAAGGAATAGTAGAAACACGCCAAAATTTCGCTTCATTTTTAAATAAATAAAATTCTAATTAAAAATTCGAAAAAATAACCCCCAGGTGCACATTCCTGGTCTCCAAGGTATACACGTGCCGAATTTGGTAGCTGTAGGTTGAATGGTCTGGTCTGTAGAGCGCCAACACACACACACACACACACACACACATTGAGCTTTATTATAGGTATAAGTAGATATAGATTTAAAATATTACGTTTAGAGTTAAAATCTATATTTATATTAAACTTTTAACTAAAAAAATAACACAGTTCACAACCAATGGAAAGGAATCAAAACCGTTGGAAAAGCAGCTTACTGAAATAAATGCAAATAAATCTGTTTAATACATTAAAATAGAGTGAATGGAAACAGCAGAAAGAATTCTGGTCTTTCTTGTTTCAAACAAATGGAAATTTTATGCATGTTTCGAAAGAGCAGCAATTAACTAATGGAAATAAGTAAAAATACTATCCAATTCCAGATTTTGTTGGTATAGCCATTCTTCATTTTGAAAGGAATAGGCCTTTTGTAAAGATGAAAAGTTAGTACATTATTTAATAGTAAGTATATAGTTTAATGCTTTGTTTTGCTGATTTAATGTTTCGCAATCTTATTGTAAAGAATAGATGCTTGAATATCAATTACTTAAAAATGCAAAATGATAAATGTTGGGTGAAAGCTTTGGCTATTAATAAAGTTAGTATTTAATTCGTTTCCTCTGAGTAACAAACTGCAATTTCAGTTTAGTAAGTATCTGTATAATGCTTGTACATTTATCTTTTATTATTAAAAAATAATACAAAATATTGTTATTATACCTTCTCAGTATTGTACATACAACAGTCAGAATATCGAGCAACATGATGCTTTACAATATCTTGCCAAAAGGAATAAACATGCTGAAAGTATTAATTATAATATCAAATATAAGTTTATGTAGCAATTATATCTACACCATTTTCAAATCAATGAATATTTTAATGTTTAATTTTGGAATCTACAAAAATAAAATCCCCATAAATATAAAAAAGTATTTTACACATAAAGGATTTGGTCCGAAGGTGATTACTTATCAATAGCATAGTAAATTTCTTAAATGATCTTCCCTAGATTTTTTTTGCCTATTCCCTTATTAGCCATCCTTTATATCAAAACTGCGGATCTAATGCATAGCCATGAACACCATGAGTGCATAAAACTCTACTTTCGGGGTCTCAGGCATGAGCGTTTTATGCTTTGCATATAGTGGAAAACCAAACATACATCTGAGATGCTTTTTTAAAGGTCGATTGAAATATTGCTCAATAATTTTTATTAGCTATCCATCTTTCCAAAACTGAAGAACTTAGACGTAGATGTAAACGCCACGAGTACACATAACTCTATTTTCGAAATCCCACGTATGAGCGTTTTATGCTTTCCGTATAGTGTAAAGCTAAACATGCATTTGAGGACCTTATTTCACTGACTATTGAAACAAAAATTTGGTACACAGATATTATTTAGTTAAAGATCATATAAGAAATATCTTTGATTTAAGTTGAAGTGTTTCTAATTTATTGCGTTCACAAGCATGTCAAAATAAAGACCGACGCACCCTCATTCCGTTATATATAATTCTTCCCCTATCACCGGTCCTCCGTGTCACATTTTCAAAAGGTGAAACGTATCTATATTCTAGGTGCGAAATATGGGATTTTATTTATTTAACTTTTACGTTTGTTAATTGTCACACTCACTTGTAATCGGGCAACAAAACAGACAGACTTTCTGCGAACCAATTTTGCCAACATTTGATAGAAATGTACAAATCTGGCGTAAGAGTCGCAAACCAAATTTCATCCACTTTACTGAAAGTGATATTGAGAAATCGCGATTACAGAAGCAGTGCAAGAGACAGCCATAATTCCAGTAATTCCTTCGTCAGACTAGAAGAGGTTTCGAGCATGCAGATTTGACAAAATCCCCTGGTGAAGTTTTTTGACAAATGTAACATTTTCTATATATTTATTTCATATATGAGAAATTAAAAACGATAAAAAGGATTTTATTGCATGCTTACTTTCATCAGTGAATCAATACTCTCAGAATGAAGTATTTATGATATATGTACCATATATTGTTCGATGACCATTAGAGAGTATACTATTGGAATAGCATAAACTGAATATCTTGAAAACTGTCTCAGAAGTCTTATTAATTAGCCTGTTTGAAATACTAATAGAAGTCTTAATGCAAATTTTTGGGGAAAGTGCATTTAAATCTGCCTTCTCAGTTTGTGGCGAGTTTTAGGATTAAGTATATCCATCTGACATGATAAATTATAATTCCAAACTGTAAAAACTTTTATACTGAAAAACTGTTTAAATTATTAAGTATTAATGAGCAGCATATATAAATCAAGCGTCAAAATCGGAACCTCAGTAATTCAGTTTACTTACTTCTAGATTGTACCAGTTATATTTTTTACAATCGCTATTAGTTTTCATATTCATTAAAAAGTTTTGTTACAAAGGGTACTATTTATATTTGAATAATATAAGTTGCAGAAATTGAAAATTTACAAGTATATATTTTACTCTGTACCATTCTGAGAATGATTATACAGAGAAAACCTAAATTGAATAAAAGAAAATAGCACAAATTCGGCGTTTGGAGCAAACTCTTTTTTTATAGTTTTATTAAACAAAAAGTTCGATTTAAATAAAAAGAATAAAACTAATTTGCCAAAAATAGGAATCATGATGCAACTATTCATAACTGAGAAGTTAATAATAATATCACATAATTGTATTGCATGCAACCAATAAATTAATCATAAATAACACTCAATAACAACTATTATTAAATCATCATTATGATTATTAAATTTATAATAATTATTGAAATAATAATTGATATTAATAATAATTATTATTAAAATTCCCAAAACTAAAATGTACATAAACTGAAAGCCAATCACTTGAAATCTTTATTTGGCTCTTTTTATTAAAGCTGTATTGAATCAAACAGCTCTGGATAGTATTTGCAGATAGTATAAACCGTACAGAGTATCCGATAAAATGAGTTTACCGTATATAATATCCAATAAAATTCTAAAACTCAATGCATTTCTATAATTTTAGAACAACTGCAATTATTGTCATAAAACAATGTTTCTAAGTACAGTAAAGGAACAATTTGCTTAAAGGTAAGTAAAATGTTTCAATGTGAATTTATAAAATTACACTTATTTATCAAGTGTAATAAATATTATACAACAGTGCGGAAAAAATAAAGTCAAAATTCTTATTTATGAATTTTAAAAGAGAATATATATTTTTTAAAATACTTCTTTAATTCCAATGGTATGTTGAATGAGAAATACAGAGTTGAAATGAAATGATTTCGAACAGCATTTTCAAAAAATGAATCTTCATTATAATTATTTTTATCAAACTTTCTACATGACAGGATTTGCTTTTGTATAAACCATTGTTCTTCTCCGATTTCAATGCCAATAACATTTTTTTCTTCTTTGAATGATACTTTTGTTTCCAAGACATTACTACCGTTAAATTCTACAAGAATCTTTTTAAAAAATATCATTATATTCACACCATTCACAACTACAAACTCTAATGATTTAAGCGTTGTTTCGTGGAATGAAACACAAGTTGAGAATCAAAAGACAAGTGGCAGTAATGCTCGAATAAAATTGTTTTCAGTGTTTAATTGGTGGAAAGTCATTAAATGCATCTTCATGAATGCTTCCAGCACTGTCCTATTGTCCTGGAAACTGTATTTTATTTTTATCGTTATTCACTTGACTTTTATATTTTTTTATTTTATTCTGGCACGCAATGTTAAAATTTTCAGATGGAGATAATTATCCCCTTTTAGTAGCCGCTTTTATTTTTAAAACAGAATATTTCATTGAATTGCGATCGTTCGGCAATGAGCTGAAAATGTCTGCTCTGAAATGTTTGCCACTGCATTTTTACTTGCAGTTTAATGCTTATTATGTAGTATTATTTTTCTTTGATAACTGAATTCTCCATTTTACGTCTATTAAAGCAAAGGGAGAAATCATTTTAAACAAGAAATATTTATTTTATGCAGTATGGTTCTGAAAAGAAATGAATAAAATTAATCGAATTTATGAATTTGTATTTCAGTTATTCGTTAAAAATATTTTCTTAAAATACTGAACTCCAATTTAAAATATATCCAAAAGGCAGAAATAATGATATTTCCTATTCATAACAAGATATATAAAGATTTGTAATCATTTTTGATTCTTGAAGAATACATAAAAACGGAAAGTCATTTAATTACTTCCTTTACTTTTACAGAATTTGAACTACTTATTTTTCGGTTTTATTATTTCTGCATATTAATTGCAAAAACAAATCTCAGTGTTTTACCATTTCTTAATGGTAGATAGTTGAAAATGATTGTATTCTGACCATGAGATTTCACAGAAATTCTCTCATTTGTGCAGTGCATCTAAAATCGAAAAGTCAAATATTCATCTGAAATCATGCAGAGAATTTATATTTATTATAAAATTTGGAATTTTCAATTCCCAAAAGATTTATAGTTATGCATTGTTAAATCTGTAAATTTAAATTCGTTAGAAATGATATATTTACTGTCTTATATTTTTTAAACAATAAATTTTATATATAATTTCCATGAATCAAGTCGAATCGCTAAGGACATTCCATCTGAGCTTAACTTGCGTCCTGTTCTTTGCAATTAGTGAACGTCTTGTAATAAATTTGTTAACGTCTGCTGACAAAAATTAAAGAGAAAGAAGGATAAATTTATCTAGTAATAGGTAATGAAATACCTCACAGAACTGGTAAATATTTACTAGCAATCACTTTGTTCATGGAGAAATTCTTAATTGAGAAAAAGTTTCTTGCAAACAAGGTTAATATTAATTTGAATTTCTCACCGACCAAAGCCTTATCATCATATTGAGCTTCAGATTATTTTTAACGTTTTTAAAAGCGTTATCAAAATATTTAATCTTACTATTAGTTTCCAACAAATTATTTGCTGTCCAAGCTGATTTTTTTCATTATAAAATGAATAGAATGCATTGAGAAAATTAAGGAATTCGTTACTTATTTATTTTTAAATGTATTTAAATGATATGATAAAAATATTGATTCTGCATTTTGAATCAGATCTAATAATATAATGTATCTACTAATTGTTTTAAAAATACCAAATCCAAATAACAAAACTTTTCTGAAGATTTGATCTTTTTTTATAAACAATCTTTTGTAATTTGGAGATATAAGCAATAACATTTTATAATTGATTTCATAATTTCATTTATTATTATATTTTTATTTCCTCTGAATTGCGCAAATGATAGAACGATAAATTCTTCCTATCTACGAAAAATTTTGTTTTGAAAATCAGAATTTAAAATTAAATGTGACAAACTAATTTGCAACTTCTATTTAAGAAACATGGGGTATGAGCAAACTGAAGTTGGCAATCAAACATTATTTTAAACATATAATGCAAAAGATGAATTTCAAAATCGGTAAATAAAAATTTATTACTTTTAATTTCTTTCTGTCTAGAAAAAAATAGCAAATCAGTCAATTTAAATTCGATGGAAGGAATATGCATTTATTCCGAAGAATGGAGCTATCTAAAATTATTTTCGAAAGACCAATCATTCTATTTATATTGTCATGAAAGAAATTTAATTATTGGACTATAAATTTACAAAGAACTAAAAGAACTTTCCCTTCGAAAAGAGTCACATGCATCATTATGGTTATATAGAGCCACCATCTAAGTATTTTGCAGGATTTTATAAAAAAGAACAAATGGATTATCATTTTTAATCAAAGTAATTGTAACAAGAAACTAAAAGTAGAAGACGAAAATATATTTTTTAAGAGATCGGGATTTTTAAAAATATAATAGAAACATGAGTCTTATATTTGTTTCTTTAAATATATCAATTATCTAATTAATCTTTGATAAATCTAATAAAAAGAGAGATGTAAGGATAAGAGTAACTAATAATGAAATCTGGAATAAATGTTTGAACTTAGAAAAAGTCGTTTCCATATAAGCTACGATTGCTATAATAACTATACTGTTGTTGAGTATACATTTACAAAAAAAAAAAAAAAAAAAAAACAATGAAGTTGCAGAAATTTAAAGCTACGGATAGTTTTTTTTTTTTTTTTTTTTTTTTTTTTAAGTGGTTAGTGGAAATGCCCCATTCATGATTATCGGAAGACTGTTATATAATTTTTCGGTTAATTTTTGAACGAAATTTCTCAAGTTGAGATGCTTCAGGCCTTCTAAAATAATGTTATTTCGGTGAAAATATATAATTTCGAGATAAATTTTAGCTTCTTTTTTGAAACCCCATAGGAAGCTTCTACATGCAATTTTTGAATGCAGATTGTAGATTCTAATGAGTAATTTTTTCTAGAGATAATTTAAAGCTTTTGAAAATTAAAGTTACTGTAGTGTGATCACTAATTATTTTTTTCAGTCTATTTTGGTGATTAAAAGTTGATATAGAATCACTCCTAAATACTCATTTTTATCAAGGAATGAAGATACTGCTGATTTTAATTTGGGAACAATCTACGAAATATTTTGTGAAAATTATTGTTTATGTTTCTCCAAAATTTATTTCTCTTATACAAGTCAGGTTTTAAATTTTGTAAAGAGTACAACAGTGTACCAATGGTTTCCTTGAAAGAACAACACAGAGACATCAGCATTTTGGCTAAAAGTAATATTTCTTTGTTGACGTAAATTGCTTATTCGCAGTAGAAGCACAAGGACTACAGATTTTTCCAGAGTAACACATGTCTGTAGAATTCTAAATGCGAAATAACTATTTAAAAAATAAAATAATGATTTTTTTTTATTTAGTTGTTATGAATGAATATAGTAGATATAAGTTAAAAAAGAAAAGTGAACGTTATTAGATTTTGAATAAGGATTTTATTTATATTTTGCCAAATGACCATTATCTATAGATTTGGTTTGCAAAATTTTAGACAGTTATTTTTTTTTTTTACATTAATGGGAAAATTAGTACATTTTCCGTAATTAAATAAATAAAATATTCTTTTAAATATTATAATAATGAAACAAAATTTTGAAATATTTTATCTACTTTTTGTGGAGTATTTAAAACAATTAATAAATCTCCATCTCTAAATTACAATCTTCAAATACGTATATAAAACTCTATCAAATTTGGAACAAATCCTAACAGAAAATACAATAGAAAGTAACATTATAATCCTTTTATTATTTAACTTAAATTATAATAATTTTAAATTTTCTTTATAAAAATAATCAACAGTAAGAAATAAATGTTAATATAACCTAGAAAGTGTTTGTGTGAATTCAATAATATAAATTTTAGAAAATTTTATTGATGTTATGTGTGTTTCAGTAAATTGTTTTTAAACAATTCCAAGATCGCTTACATTTTCAATAATTTAACTTTGTTTTAATTGATATAATAATTATTCTTTTATAAATATCTTGACATCATATCGAAAGAAATTTTAGCAGCATCTTAAATTATGAATCACTTACAGTCTTTATACAATATATATAAACTAATAAGCTTAAAAATGAAACACACTTAACTAGATTCATACTAGATAAATTGTATAGAGTTACTTCACAATTGGGTATTTAGAAGTTTTTATGAATATATTTTTTCAAAGATTATACATTTGTTTGTTTTCTTTTATCATTTATCAGCATGAAAGTTTTTCACAAACATCTTGCACATGAGCAGTTATGAAATATTTTGAATAAATATTTTAGCGAAAAAGAATATAGATGGCTACTTATGTACATATAAAATATAATTACTTGGTCATCGTGCGAATTTAGTTGAATGTTCACCATCTTTAGAAGGTCGCACTTTCTTTAAAAATATATTGGAATTATTCTTCAGACAAGTTATTTTCCTGGGATAATTATCTATACATTAATATAGAATAATATTTGTCAACATATAATGCAATTCCTAAATTACATTTTATTGAAAAAAAATGTAGGAATTCAGTAATAGTTTCTTCTACGAGGAAAATATTGATATCTTAATTCAAATTATATTAGCTAAAAAAATAAATGTATTCATTATACAAAAAAAAGTAATGCTTCACGTTTTTTGAAAAATATCTTTAAATTTTAATAGCGCAATTAATTAATAAGTAGAATTTTTATTCAACTTTAATTTTTTTCAGATTAAATGCTGTGTAAATTATTTTTTCTATTACATACTAATATCACATATAATCCGATACTTTCCGATAACACATATAATCAAAATATATACGCCTATATGTATACATTCCTTATCAGATGTCTCAGATTTTGCTACCTAAATAAATAATAATAGAAATAATTAGGCATTTAAATATGCCAAACAATTACAAATGGAAAAATAAAATTCTGCATTAAATATATTTCTCCATATACGAGGAGATCTATTCTACGAGAATTTTATTATTTTTTGTAACGTTTCATATACAATATAGAAAAGATAAACAAACTAGAAAAATAAAAAATAAGTCATTTCTACTCAAGTATCTAATTAGATTACTCATATTAACTTTATTCTGTTATAATTTAGATTTTGAAACATATATATTTTTTCTTTTTTAACGTTTCTTTACGGACACAAAGTATTAAATGACACAATAACTTTTATCATAAATACATATAAAAATTAACAGTTGCTTATTCCAATGTAAGAGAAACTAATATATAGATAGAGGTGAATGCTTAACATTTGATACTGACGAAAGCGAGAAATGACTTTATCTAATACTCATTACAATATCGAATATAAATGCCTTTTCATGTTGAATTTGTAAATATCACATTCTGCAAAATTACGTTGAAATCTGGTATCTTGACATGTAATGCCCATTCTCTTAATGCTTTTATATATACATATATAAAGGATAGTATTATATATATATATATATATATATTATACAATGTAATAGCTATTTTTATATAAAAACAAAGGATTTTTATATAAATGCTTGTTATAATAAAACAAGCATTTTTATAATAAAACAAGCATATTGAAAGCATAAAATTCCAATTTCTATGCATTTTCGCAGTCTATTATCAACATTTGCCAAGCTTTCTTTATCCTCTGCGTTGTATTTGTCCATATGTTTTACTACAGACGAATAATGTAGAAATAATGCATTAAAGTTTCGTATTTTTAAAATGAAAGGAAAATATCAGATGAGTCTTATTGTTTTTGGTGTTGTTTATCTTAATATTCGAACACCGTCTAGAAATAATTTAGTTATTAAAATTATGTAATTTATATATCACAATTTTTATCAGCTGTAGAGCACTCTGGATGGGATTTAAGATGTCGCCTGCTGCAATTGTTTTGAAATCAGTTATTTTAAACAGTAAATTTAGACTACTGCATCTCTAATATTCTTTGTAAATATGCATATAGGTGTATTGCCAATTAAATATGAAATTGAACCTATATCTTTGCTTACTAATAAATTAAAATACTGAAGTAATAAACTGATGTACAATTATTATTCTCGCGTATTTGGATTACTCGATAATATACTCGGCTAGTGCATATAATAAAATAAAACTTTTCATTAATCATTGATTAAAATGAAGATTACTGGATACTCAGGATAATTGTTAAAATCATTTTTGGTTCTTTAACTTCATTGCAGGGCCTCTTAAAACCAGTGAAATAACGTGTATCTACAGCGAATTTACTATGCTGAATTTATTGATAAAGGTTACAATGATCTTAACAGCGAAATAAGGAAGTCACAGGAATTAAGGTGATCAGCTAAAATTTTAATTAGAAAATTGCACAGAAAAAAATCCAAGGTGTTATATGTACAATTGGCGAAGCTATTTGAGATAAAAAATAGGGACTTCCCATGACAGATGCCGATTTGTCCCAAATTGAAAAAAAATCATTCTCCGGTATTATAAAATTATTTTTCGAATAAAACTATGGTAAAGTGGAATTTAAGCAACGAAGAAAAAAAAACAAATTTGAAAAAAAAAAGATGGGAAGGGGGAATAGCGGAGTATGCATTTTTCAGTTTTAAAACGAACTCTTTTTCAAGCTCATAATTTTAATTTCAAATATCTCCCCCGATTTTAAATATAATTTCATTAAACATTCAATCATAGTGCACAATTTTCTAAATGAACATTTTGGCTCATTTCCATTATTATATTTTTAATTTTATTAACTTTCTTATTTCAAAGCCAAATGCATTATACATAACCTTAGTAAATTGTAATGTAAATACTGGTTTCTTCTCTGGCTACAAGAGACGTCATTTTGTATTAAAATGGGTTAAAATGATTTTCCGATCACTCTGTACGTAAGATCTTCTGGTTATGTATTTAAAAAATCTTCTCCTGTAAGGACAAAACTAGAACGGAGTATGTTCTAGAAATTTAAAACATATTTTTACAACTTTATCTGCTATATTTTCCTCAAAATATCAAATTAGGCCTGAGAATTTCAAAAAAAAATATAATAATATTTTTATATATATGATGAAAATGTAAAATCTAATTTTCGTTTTTTTTATAAATACATGGCGATAAGTTATGTTGGATACTATTTAATTTATTTGACAGTTTATTAAAGAAACTCTTAAAGTTATCACTTTTAAAAATATATATTTTATTTAGCAAAATTATGAATGCAAATCGCTTTTAAATCTTTTCATATAACTTTTCTTTTTTTTTTTAATTTTTATCTGGTGTATTCTTATCTTAAGCTCCTTAATAGCATGAAAGATAACCAGTCTAATTTGCGCACTGTTCGATAACATCAGCCATTCCACATCATTGTTCCAATTAATTCATGAGCATTTCATTGCCTTTGGCATTACGTTTTTTTACTTTACTTTTCAAACATAACTGTGCTTTCTGTTAAATACTTTATTTCACAAGTTAACCGGCGTAGGAAGCATAAAATTAATTTCACTAATCTGACTCTGGTACATGATTAAATTTTGAACTTCATAAAGCTTAGCATGATTTTTCCTTAAAACCACAAGAACCCCGTTATTTTAATTAAATTCGTTCTTCTTAATGAGGAAAATACAATGATGCCGTGTTTGTGCTTTAGCATTTATAGTGGCAGTCATTTTTATTTTAAGGCTCTTGAAGTGCGTGAGAAAATATTGTTACATCTTTCACCATTCGTCTTTTGATTACCTCGTATTTAATTAGAAGGCCAGGAGTAATTAAGTACATCTCAACAAGTGCTGAGTTCCAAAATAAAATTTATTTAATTAAAGGGTCTTTAGCCCTCAGCAAGTAGGAAATAAGTGCGTAGAATTCTTTCACTATATCATGCCATATATTAATCTCAACAAGTTTCCAACAAAGTTGTATATTATTTACTCATTTATGGTCTGTTTAAATCATTGTTCTTTAAATAAAGAATAAATTTGGAATAAACATTTTATAGCAATATAATGAAATAATTATTATGAAATGTGGAAGACATACGTAAAAAAGGGAGAAACTGTAAGCTTGAAATTAATAATTATATCCAAATGTTGCATTCTTTAATAGATAAATCTACCGCCTTTTGAAAGACAATGAAGAATTCAATTGCTATTTATTTGTAATATTCTGCTTGAAAACCAGGTTAAAATAAAATCCCTTTGAATGCTTTTTTAAAGTAAATTATCTACTTTTTAGAATGTTAAAGATCGATGAAAATTTTGGGCAAATTTTGCCTTAAACAATGAATAAAATTTTTTATCGTTTTTTTTTCAATCCAATATATAAAATAAATCCACATATATTTTTATTACTTAGCAAAGAAAATCGTAATTCTGGAAAACTTTTAGTATTCATACACATCTTTATTAGCTTTCTGAGAGCTTTAAGGTAGTTAAAGCTAATTTTGACATTTTGATTTGTAATAAAATTAAACTATTATTCAAGAAAAAAAATAATCACTACAATAGTATAGATATTTGGCTATATGTTCGTCAATATTTGGATCTTATATGTCTTGATGTTAAATGTAAACTTTAAAAATCTTGTGTGACTTGCTTGGAATGGCATTTCTTATACTGAAATAAGTGCTATTAGGTATGCAAAGATTCACCCTTCTACACATTTTAGCAAATTAAAAAAATTATAAAGTCCATGTGTATTTTTTGCTATCCTATACACACACACACATAATGTTACGAACCTGTAATTTTGCTCCCCAGCGTGAATAGTGTCACCATAAGAAAGATTAATTTACGGTCATCCGTAATGCATGCTGCCGGATGTCGAACCAGTGATCCCCGAGTTTTGCGACCATTTGGCGACGAATATGGTGACTTTGGCATCAAAATGAATAATACTCGAAACTTCGAGGATTTTGTCGACTCGTCGATTAGGAATCGAGATACACCTAATTGTTCTAGAAGCTTCTAGTACCGCCTCCCTGGAGCTATAAAAGACTGGCACTTTCAAGCTGGGTGTGTCGAGTAGTCGGTGTCGCCGACAAGTAACGAGTCTTCGAGAGTATAGCGAAGCAATGGCGAATTACCAGCATTGTGTAGAGCGAGTTCTGAACTGCTGTGTTCCTAATCCTGTCGTCTACTGTGTTGTCGTATATTGTGTGTAGTAGCCAGTTGTGAGAAGTAGCGAGTCGGCAGCTAAAGCGAGAGAAAACAACGAGAAGTTCAACCTTTAGAGAGACGTAGAGCAAAGGCTCCGAGGAACCCCTCTAATGCTGGATTCTGTCTGGCCGCTTCCTGTTCTGTGGACAATTACTACTTGTGGGCTATTGTCGTCTATGGTGTGCTACTGTGTGCTGTTCTGTGTTCGTCTTTGCAGTAGATATTTGACTTCTGTGAACTCGTCGTCTTTGTATTCATGTCGTCGTGTAAATAAACGTCGTTGGTTTCTACTGAGGCCTGCTCATTGTGTGTTCTCACACCATATTACTACCAATATCCAAAAGTACCAGGTGGTGAGGAGGAAAATCTTTAACAATATATATATATACATATATATATATATATATATATATATATATATAT
>JAPMOR010026985.1:0-11608 GCA_026543865.1 Argiope aurantia | reverse complement strand
ATATATATATATATATATATATATATATATATATATATATCTAATATATAAGCAACTATCAATTCAGAAATAAACAATATGAAAATTAACTATATAAAATTTCCTGAATCTATATAATAAAATATACATTGTATTTAGAGAGCGCTAATGCTGCTACAACTAAAACACAAAAGAGCTTAAATAAAAGAGAATAGAATTAAAATTAATTTATAATCAAAATTTAAAAGAAAAAATAAAATGAATCCGGCCCGAAGACTTTTTCAAGGGTCACCCTCAGGCAAGGATTCAAACCAGGGATTTTTTCTGTGAAGGGTCTGACTCTCGTCCAACCAACTGATCCTTCGTGACCCAAAAATCCCAGAAAATTGAAGTTTTGGAGACAAAAATTAGTATCACAAGAATAAAAACATTTTCAAAAAACAATCCAGAAAAAAACACACAGCAAATCACGCCACAAAATACCAAGAAAAAAAACCGAAATCATTTAAACCAGAAAGCTAAGTACTTACTAATTGAAAGTATAATTACATTTTTTGTTATTACAAACTCGATATTTCTTTGTATTTTTTAAATTTTTTTGAACAAAACAGTTGTGCAAGTAATTTTTTGTCCGTGGATGCTCCAAGCACAAAGCTATCCACAGTGCCCCTTGGTAAAGCGCGCGACGGGCCATGCGCTATGAGAAATTCTTTAATTGACCTTTGCATAGTTTTATTTTATTTGTACCTGAAAAGAAAAAATCTCTTTGGCTCAATAATCCGGAAACCTCGAATCAAATCCAAAAGGGAAAAATATTTTATTTTTAAAGGATTTTATTTTTAAATATTTTATTTTTTTGGAGCATCCACAGACAAAAAATTACTTGCACAACTGTTTTGTTCAAAAAAATTTAAAAATACAAAAAAAATATCGAGTTTGTAATAACAAAAAATGTAATTATACTTTCAATTAGTAAGTACTTAGCTTTCTGGTTTAAATGATTTCAGTTCTTTTTTTTTCCTTGGTATTTTGTGGCGTGATTTGCTGTGTGTTTTTTTCTGGATTGTTTTTTGAAAATGTTTTTATTCTTGTGATACTAATTTTTGTCTCCAAAACCTCAATTTTCGGGTCACGAAGGATCAGTTGGTTGGACGAGAGTCAGACCCTTCACAGAAAAAATCCCTGGTTTGAATCCTTGCCTGAGGGTGACCCTTGAAAAAGTCTTCGGGCCGGATTCATTTTATCTTTCCTTTTGAATTTTGATTATAAATTTATTTTAATTCTATTCTATTTTGGTTATCTAATATATAATTTATTTTCGGAGCTTTGAACGAAAACAAAAAAGACGTTTTAGATATATTTCTAAATTCCGATTCCATTGGATTATTTAATTTAATGCTCAAAACACTAATGTGTATTTAATATAATCAAACGAAAAAAAATTAAGGAAATAATAATGTATCGTTGCATTGTGAGTAATTCCACATTATTCTTCTAATACCTTAAGTGTACAGGGAATCTAGAATTGATAAAAATATTCTGGTCTAGCACGCGATTAGAAATAAAGAAAAATTATGAGAATTTCTATTAATCAAAGAGATCCTGAAATTTAAATGAGTTTTAATTCCTATTTTTGTAACTCTGTCTTGATGAAATTCTTTGAAATATGAATGGGTTTCCTGCTTTATATTTGCTTATAAGAGTTTTTTTTAAAAAAAGAATCGGTTTGCATGCTTTAAGGAAGAGGATATAGTCTTTAAATCAAACAAAGAATTAGTAGGACAACGTATTATAAATTTTAAACTGTTAATAGAAGAATATAGAAAATAATTCAATTACAATCAGTCGAAAATTTGCGGAAAACTGTGACACTCCAAGGATGCTAAATGTCGACCATTGCAAAAGCTGCGAAAAATGATCAGGAAATCTAACAAAGATCAAACTATACAAAAAAATAAATAGATGACTAAAAATTCTTCTGAGAAAGCCACATTATTTTTTGGTTTGATGATGATGTCTTGTCCGCATTACCAGGGAAAGGGTCTGCAGTAGTTTCTGAGGGTAATAGCCCCTAGCACCCGAGGGAAGAAGTATGACTTCTAGCTCATATTTTGATGTCACACACACTCGTTTGTACAACCCCTTTTCACAGGGGGCCTCTTTCAATGTCTGTCTTTTCTTACCTTTAATTTGAACAATAATTATTACAAACAGTGCTTTAGTAACAAAACCACATTTTTTGCAATAGATGGGATAATCACTTTCTAGTAAAAATATTCTCCTCAAAATATTCGTGAATGACCCAAAATATATTAGAGGATATTGAAAGAATCTGATTTACAACATCCGTTTTCTATACTAGATCTTTTCTAATGGGGCATGTTTCGATGAAGAACCTATTTCACTCTTAGCTAATGCCATTCAAATTTTGACAATATGAGAAAAAGGACATATGGATCTTTATTGGCAAACCAACTGAATTTTACAAATAAAAATAACATTCTTTTGATAAAAAGTCGGTAACAAATCATCGTTGTTGATAGACTATACTTTGGTTTCCAATGTCTCCTTAGTGTGTACTTAGATGGCAATAAATTTTGATTGCAAAAAAGGAATAATTTTGATGCATATTGATATTAAAAGCCACATACATCAGTAGAACTAACATGCATTGTTTTCTAAAAGTAATTTCTGTATTCGAAAATAGCAACTTTATAATATTTTTTTTGTCGACTTAGGAATTGTCGAGAGTTAAAAATCCCTTAAAATCTAAAAAAAAAAAAAAAAAAAAAAAAAACAGATTTATTTTTCTGAAATGTGCAAGACGGAGCTAATATATACAGCTGAAAAAAATACTTTGCTTTAAAAATTGAAGTATTCTGTCATTCTAAATGATATGTTATCAATTTGGTATGGTTCGATACGATATCTAAAAATATATTGTCTGCTATTATTACCTGAAACCTAATTATTCATTTGTAATTTAAATGAATCAACATTCTTTAGAAAACATTTTATTTTAACCCGGCAGGACGCGCGCGGGGTGTTTTGACACCCCACGCCTGAAAATATTTTTCTACCTTCCCTCCCCATGAACTGAAGTGGTTGGGTCTATCAGTACCTATTTCCAAGGTTACATTCCACAGATAGTTTAAGTAAACAGCAAATTGGGAACTATTTTTAGACTGTTAGATTGAACTGGGGTGTGCTGACACCCCGTGCGCGCGGTCGTGTTAGAATTTTTCAGTGCGATAGCATGGCTTCCTGCAGTCGTTCAGTTCGGTCTTTTCCTCGTTTGACTTATGATGAAGAAATGGAAAGACTTCGGAAGTTATTAGAAGAGGTTTCCTCAGATGAAGAAACCATTGAAGAAGAAACAGAGGATTCAGATAATGAAGACGTTTTCAGCGAACACCAGTCTGAATCAGAGGAAGAATGCAGATCTTCAGATGATGAAGTTTGTGAGCAAACTAGCTTTTTTGTCGGAAGATAAAACTACAAAGTGGCAGAAAGAACCTTTCAGAAATCAGAAACGCATACCTGTACAAAATATAATCAAACAACTGCCTGGCAATACGCAATTTTCTAAACATGTTACTTCGCCAATCGATGCTTGGAGACTAATATTTGATGATTCAATAATAGAAATGATTGTGAATTGCACTAAGACTTATGTAGAAAGTATTTCTGGTAATTTCACAAGAGAAAGAGATGCAAAACCTTTAATAAAAGAAGAATTTTGCGCTTTTGTAGGACTATTATATATAGCTGGATTGCACAAATCTTCTCATGTGAATGTTAGAGACTTATGGGCGACAGATGGCACAGGATTAGATATTTTCCGTAAAACTATGAACTATAAGCGATTTCTTTTTATACTTCGTGTCTTGCGATTTGATGATATCAAAACTCGGAATGACAGACGAAGGGTTGATAAATTAGCTCCAGTAAGAAACTTGTTTGAACATTTTATCAGGAACTGTCAGAAGTCATATCATGTAGGTGAATACGTAACATTAGATGAAAAACTAGAGTCATTTCGAGGCAGATGCTCCTTTCGACAGTACAGGAGATTTAAAAAAACCGGAGGTAATAACATTCTATAACATGACGAAAGGAGCAGTAGATGTTGTCGATGAAATGGGAGGATCTTACTCTGTTGCTAGAATATCTAAAAGGTGGCCTATGGTGATATTCTTTTCACTTCTAAACATTACGGGAATAAATTCAAGGATCTTGCTGTTATCGACCAAAACCCCACCTGAAACATTCAGAAACAGGAGACATTTTTTGAAGAATTTAGCGTTTTCACTTTTAGAACCTCATATGAAATCAAGGCAAAAACAACAAGAGTTTCTGGATGAACCACAAGCAAAAAAGCAAAAATTAAGCTACCGTAGATGCTACTTGTGTCCAAGAGAAAAGGACAAGAAATCAAAAACTACATGTTTGAAGTGTGAAAAAAATATATGTCGAGAACATTCAGTAATTGAAGCGGTATGTACAAACTGCAAACAATCTAATGTTTCTGATCCATGTACACCCTAACAAGTTTGAAAATTTAATAAATATCACTCTTTTTATGCACAATAATGCGTAAGTTTCGATTATAGTGAAAAATGATAAGAAAAAAGAACAAAAATTTAGAGTCGAAATCATTAAAAGTCCCTTCAACAAGAAAAAAAACAAGTTGAGTGTATTTATTAATTTTTTACATGAACAATTTTTTTCAGTTATTCTTTTTTAAAGAAAAAGGGTATAATTACTATAAAATTCATTAATTTATAGAATTCCATTGATTTCCTTCGCCTTATGCCATTTATTATGGTTGGGGTGTGCTGACACCCCATGCGCGTCCTCGTGTTGCGTTTCACAGCGCGCGTCCTGCCGGGTTAATCTGTTTTTAACCTATTTTACAAGAAACAAACTGCATATATTCTTCTAAACTTAAGTGCTCTTTGCACTCCGATAGTAATGAGGTGTTGTTTATCCCATGTATTATAACAATAGCCGCGATAAAAATTAATACTTCTTTTAAGGAATAATACACTTCAAGTTTAAAAAAGGAGAAGAACTGAAAGTCTTCCCAAAATAAATTACAAGAGAACTTAAAATTAATTTAAGTAAGCTAATTAGGTTCAAAGAAAGAAATGACTTCATCCATTTCATGAATCTTTTTTCAGATTGAATATCAGATACGGAGGAAAAAAAAACCGAGAAAAGTGTAATGGAAAAATCTCTTGCGGTATTCTCAGAAAAATATCTACATAATGGCTAAAAAAAGATATCTTTCTATTTCGGATTTGTCTTATTTTTTTATATTCAAATTGGTTTAGTTTGTTTTATATGGCCGGTTAGATTCACTTTCCATTTATCCTTATGAATTTGAATTATTTAAAAAAATTAAATTTAAATATTTTTATTTAACTGGTAACTAAAAGTAAATAATGAAATATTAACAGTTATTTTTAAATGACAATAGATAAATTAACTTAACAATACTAACATTATTAAAATTAATGGCAATAGAATTATATTTGAAAAATGATAAAAATAAAAATAATAGAAAATAGATTAAAATTGAGAGATATAATTTTCTCCCCGAATATAATGGCAAAATGGCTAAAACATTAACCGTAATGTTGTTCAAATCAGGTTTAAATCTTCGAGAATGTGCACAATTAATTTTCATCATTATCCCATGAATAGAAACTGAGACTGTCACTTAATATTGGAACTGTAGTATCCAATCCATTTCTGTATTTAGTTCATCGGCAGGTTAACTCTTTTCCTTCTTATAGCTGCTTAATTTAATTGACATGCAATCATGCATTTTCTGCGAATAAAACATTTTAAAAATGCAATAAAATTATATACAGTGTGTATTGAAATAGACTGACGATTTTCAAAAAGGCATAACGAGAAACAGTTAAGGTTAAAAAAACATTCTTGCAGCATATTCATATGACAGATAGATATTTTTCCTCCCATAGTTTTTGGTTTTAATTCAAAATGTTGTCAATAGATGGTGTGGCAGACATTAAACACTATAACAAAAGAAATAATTGAAAATCACAACACAATTTTTAGAAATCTTTTTTATAAATGAAAATCACAATACAATATTTTCGAAATTTCCATCAGAAGTCGTAATCGGAGGACGAAATTGGTAGACATTTTTTAGAAAGTGGCCATTGGAATGGCTGCATCACTGATTATTTCTTCAAGTTCCTGATGTGTTCGGAGATTTGTCTGGTACACTGCATCCTTCAAGTGACCTCGAAGGAAGAAATCGCAAAAGATTTATCTCTGATGAATACGGTGCCCAGTGTAATCCCTGTCCTTTGAAGCATGGATAATTTAAAGTAATTACACGGATTTCAAAATATTCTTCTAAGAAACCGGAAATATCAGCAGTATTGTGAGACCTCGCAACATCTTACATACAGAAGAATGTCATGGATGGTTCGACTAAAGATTTTTTGAAAGGAAATAAAAAAATATGGAAAATTTTAATTTATCGTTTTGAAGCCATTGTATCATGTAAAAAAGAAGTCATGTGAAAAAGAAAAGGATCCAATTACACCTGTAATGGAAAGAGCTGCTAATACAGTCAATTTTGGGAACAGAAATATGAGAGTCCTCAGTTCCCCATATTTGTCAATTCAGTTTATTGACGAATACATTGAGATGTCAATGTGCTTTGTCTGAAAACAATATAGAGTTCACATCAATATTGCCATCTTCAATCATATCTGAAATTCATTCGCAAACGTGTTCCTTTTGTCTACGGATAAGTATGAAATGGTTGCTGAATTTGAATTTTTTACAGGAACAAAACAATAACTTAAGCATTATCTTATGTGTCGCAGTTTTTCTTACTTGACATGAAGTTGCAATTTTCTGGACTGATTTTCTAGAGGCTCGTGCATTTATTTCCTTAACAGTCTATGCATTTGTTTCTGTAATAGCAGAGCGATGTCGTCCACTTTCCACTTCCACTTTCTCCTCAGCAACAATACCTTTTTGTTTGAATTTCTCGTATAATTGCTTTATTGTATTCGGTTGCTGACTCTTATCGACTTGGAATTTTCATTGAACGCTTCTTCTTGTTGAGGTAATATTCTACTCCAATCGGTGGAATTCCAACACAAGAAAAATCTTTTCCTGTAATGAAAATTCATTTTCAAAACATTTCTGCAGAATCTGCTTTCTAATTCTCGTTCAGTCACAGCGTTTAAATGTGATTAACTTTAATTTTTTTAATTTGAAATAATAACCCCTTTTGTAATTGTATATTTTGATGATTTGCATGCGGGAAAAAAGATGAAGGGACTTGTAGTGACATCTATCGACATATTTTGAAATAAAAACATTAATTGCTGGAGGAAAATAAATGCCCTTCCATATGAATTTGCTGTAAGAATTGTTTTTTTAATGTTAACCGTTTTCCTGTTATGCATATTTGAAAACTCGGCAGTCTATTTCAGGACAACCCATATATAGAACGGACTTATGGTTATAAAAACTATTTCAAATATTAAAAAAAAAGTTTTCGTTGTTATCATTAAAAGAATCAGCAGAAAATTATTGGTTGCATGTTCTCTTTCCATTTGGAACTTTTTCTACTAGTACTATTTTATGTAAACAATCTGATATATTAAGGACACCTATGGAAAAAGAAATTTTTGATGGTAAGCAATTGGACTCCTTTATGACAAAATAAAAAAAATTAGAAATCTTGGTAGTGTAATTAAATTTTTTCATTTTTCGGTATAGTCAAACAATTATAAAAATATTGAAAAAAGAATAATTAAATACAATCAATATTTTCGTACTACATATCCCATTTTACACTTTTTTCTTTAAATAAATTTGACAGAGCATTTATTTATTTATAAAATCGGAAACTACTAATGGAAAATTATTCTACAATTATTTAATTACTGAAGCTGACAATCATCTGCCAATTGTTTCAATTATTCTTCAGCTTCTTGCTAGCCTACATTATTTAAAATTTCAACATTCCCATCTCTTTCACATTCATTTTTATATTCAG
Source organism: Argiope aurantia (assembly GCA_026543865.1). NCBI lineage: Eukaryota > Metazoa > Arthropoda > Arachnida > Araneae > Araneidae > Argiope > Argiope aurantia. The sequence continues at coordinate 3,570 of JAPMOR010026985.1, read as the reverse complement.
TTTTGAAGTTAAATTTCCATTCAATTCAATTGAACTAAGAACTGATAAAAAAATAAACTAAGTTAGATACATTTCTTTACACAACATAGTGCTTCAGCAAAGACTATCAAATATTTTACTTGATTTATCTCTTTTAAAAAGCAAATTACAACAATATAATTTTATTATTCATTTTTTAAGATAGTTAATATTTTACTTCAGTAAATCTCAAAAGAAATAATTGCATTTATGATATGTTTTGCAACAAATATGCATCAGAGATATATTCTATTTCCCTTCCAGTTATAGATGCTTTAGAAATGGCATATATATAGTATTAATGGGAATCATTGCTTGGCGGAAGGGGGTCCAAAATGCTGCTATAAGATGGTGATCATTCTGAAACATTAACCACCACTTTGCTGAGCAAACAAAGTTTTCATTGTGCAGCTGACGTTTTAATGGAATGTACTTTAAAACTGCCAAGCAAACAGAATGCACATTTTGCCATTTGTTCCCCCTCTCTTTCTTTAAAATGTCCTCGCCATGAGAACTTGATAATATAACGCTGTATATGTTTAAAGGCAAATTAAAAAGTAAATGTATGGTTTTAATATCAATCCTTAGATGATTAAAAATGATTGTAATAAACAAATATGCTCAAAAAAAGAAAATTATAAGCAAATAAGTATTTAAAATGATAAATAAAATCATAATTGGTCAATTAAATAAATAAATTGAAATGAATTTAGATATAAATATATGAATTAATTTTGGGTGAAATTTCCAAAATAGCAAGCATATGAGAATAAAGTGACTGCGAAAAACTTCAAGTATTTACAAAATTACATAGAAACTATATGAAAATAATTGTGAATTTTCAATGAAGTTTAAAGAGTTGAAAACATATCCTTTTACATATAAAATTATATTAGATTACTTCAAAATGCGAATTGCTATTACCTAACCTGAGAATTCTTTATGTACCATCTGATATATTTCACATAGTAAAAGCCATTTCTTTAAACCTGGCTCCATACGAAAATATTATTTTAGAGAAGATAGTTAGATTTTCATGTTCGCACTTATAATGAACTTGAAATGCAAGCTATTGCAATTCCACTTACAAGCAAACATGATGTTTAAAGAATAATAAATAAACCAAAGAACCATGATATCTCGTTTAGCAATTAGTGCACGAATAATCATTATGAAATGAAATATTATCTAGATAGGCCTAAATGACTGGGAGAAGAAAATCTCTGGTTCTGTTTCTCTCCATGGAGTCAACGCGGAAACTGCAATCTGTCATAAAATATTACTTAATATAAAAATAAAAGTTTTTTTTAAACCTGGGAAATGCGTAACGAATTTAAATTGCTCGAAAATAAACCGCCAAAGGTCAAAGAATGGGAAGAGTTCAGAGAGAGGAAAAATTGTATCTTTAACATTTTTTTTCTTCTGTCCTTTCTAAAAGAGCTTTTCATTGAAAATTGATTTTTCACCATTTCAGAAATCCATATTTATCAATCATGATTAAACTTCGCTTTTAAAGAAAAGGATAATGTTTTAAACTTAGGATCATTTTTAATTTTTTTTTCTTCCTTCTGATATAATTTCCAATTCTTTAAAAGGGAAATTGCACTTACACACACGCACACGAATAATTAATTTTTTAAAAGAAAAAGAAAAAAAAAGTATTTTTTTAAAATTATTATTATTGTTCAATCGCAGTTATATTTCAATTTCCATAGTTATATAAATTCAATTATCGTATATTATATATATATATATATAAATTTGCAAGCGCTAATCTGCTTCATATATCTCATTCAAAAATATCAGACTCAAGTAAATTATCTTCTAAAAGAATAAGCTAATGAAGGAATAGAATATGATTCTGAAATATATTTGCATGTTTATAATGATCAATAACTTTCTTGAAATTATATTTGAATCCTTTGATTAGATGGATACCAAGATGATAACTTTAACTTGTTATTTTTAAACGAAAGTCAATTAGTTTACAATTATTGCAAATATTGAATGGCAATACGTGTAGAACATAAAGAACCAATAAGATCATATAACTAGATAGATGAACTAAATAAATGAGGAGAACTAATTATAAAACATAGTTTATTAGAACATATTTTTTTTTATAAGAATGAAAATAAATCGATCTAATTGATTCAATATGCACTTTTAAGACCACATATTTTGCATTGCCAAAATGTTAGCGTGTGGCAAACTTAACTTCTTGCATTTTCTATCAACTATTTAATCTATTACATTTGAATGTCAAATATTTCTAGTAATATTTTGAATTCTATGATCAGTTGAAATAATTAAAATTCAGCGAAATTGCGGACAATAATATTATTCAATTATCTGAGTTGAGTGGGTTAAAATAATATACTTCAGGGAAAAATCGTTATTCTTTTGCCATACTTCCTAAATATATTTTATTTATAGGTTTGAAACAATAATATTATTAATAGATATTCAAGTTTTCTCTGCTTGTATCATTGACAATTTTGATGTATATATATATAAACGACTTAAAATTATTTCTTATTGAAACTAAAACCAAAACGGAACAGGAAAAGCACCATAGTATTTTGAGAGCACAAATTCTCTCTTAATACTAATGTCTCGATGAATTGAGACAATAGTAATAAAAACCAAGTTAATAGGAAACAATCAAAATTAAACCAAATAAAAAAAAGTATCCGGCCTGAAGACTTTTTCTTCTGAAAGTATTCAGGCCGGATTATTTTTTTATTTGGTTTAATTGTGTATCAATATCAATCAATATACATGCACACACACCTGGATAGCCTGGATTCTGTTTGGCCGCTTTGTGTGCTGTGGTCAATTACTACTTGTGGACTACTGTTATTGTATATTTCGTCAACGGATTCTGAGACGACTCCTCATTAAGGGGTGAGACGCGGAACGATGAGTACATTTCCGGTATTCTCTTTGACCTTGGATTTCGCCTATTAGATACTAGTAAATGTAAACATCTCATCCTTTCATCTTTCCTTTCACGCCTATTTTGAAGAATTAAACCCATCCTAACGCATGCGCAAAAACGAGGAGGGTTTTACAATCCGTTGCTGAACTATAGTATGTGGTGTATTCTGTCCTGTGTGTGCATGTTGGCTGTATATAGTTGTCTTCTTTGTATTCGTCGTCGATTGTCTCTTCACACACTACACCCACTACAGGCGAATCCGGTGAAGTTCTGTAACAATCAATATACATACACACACACACACACATATACACATCTATAAAGAGATAAGGAATCTATAAAGAGGTAAAATACATTGATGAAATTATTAATTGAATTATTGGTTCTTATTTTTGTCTTTAAATGGTATAAATATTTTCTTCGATATTTTAAATTTATACTGTTTATAAGTTATTATTTCAAAGAAAAAAAGGAAACTTTATATAATTTGTAATATAAGATATTCAAATAGTTTTTTTTTTGTAACTGTGGGGAAGGCAATATAAATGAGAATTTTTAAATTAAAATATTCTGAAAAAATATTCTATAAAAGTGCATTTATATCTCTTTAC
>JAPMOR010026973.1:0-16243 GCA_026543865.1 Argiope aurantia | reverse complement strand
TGTCCTTATCTGCATTGTGGTAGAAAATATCGGAAAATCGCATGGTTTTCTCCTTAAGAATCTTTAGGGGAATTGGAGAGTATAGTCCATCTTGTCAAGCGGCTGTCTCTTAGGTCTACATAATAAATGACAAAATATATGGTTTAAGTAGAAAAGGGTGTATTCAACTTTTCGGAAAGGGAATGAGGGTGGAGGATTTGTGAACCCATTTTTGAGCAAAAAAGTTTGTCTGGATCCCAAAACTGGAAGAAAAGTATGAAAATTAATGGAAATTAAAGAAAGTTAAATGCAAAATTGTTCTTGGCAGAGTCCAGGGAGAGGTTGTGAGATAAAATGAATCTTTTCGCCTATAATGCCGTGCCAGAATGTGTGTATAGAATTAGAGAGTTTGAACATTAGATATTTAAAATTTTTACATTTAAATGCGCACTTTAGTCAAAGTAGTAAGCACTTTGACACGCTTATCCATCTTAACGGCTTTTAAGGCGACATTCTTTTTGATAATCACGAGATGTAAAAATCGTTACTCATAAAATGCAACAGGTGGTGAAATGAAATATAAACTAATCAAACATAAAAAGACTAGAAGTTCGAATGTTTTATCATTTTTTTTTATTCTAGGAACAATTCATTCATCATCTCCTATGACCCATTTTCGCAAATTTTTGCGTCATCTGTTTTTTTCTTCAGGTATGTATTTAATAATATCAAGATTTGGTTCCCTTCTGACCGTTAAATTTTTCTATTAAATATTTACTTAGCTTGTTCCTAATGGTTTCCTCAAGAACGTGCTTTGAATTTCAAATTGTAAAGACTGAGCGGAAGTATAGACTGAGGAACAGTCAACCCCTAGAAGGATTTAATTCAAATTTTGATGCAAATCTATACTTAAAATGCTAAATATATTTGCCAAATTTTATCTATCTAGCTCTTGATATTTTGTAATTATCGTATTCACTTGTATTCGAACAGCCAGCCTTCCTCTGAATGGTTCAAAATTTGACAGAAATCAACAATTTGGTAATAAAGACCATATACCAAACTTGATCCGTCTAACTCGAAGCATTTGTGAACTGTTATATTCTCAGGCAGGCAGATATAATTTTATTTACCTAGCTCTTAACGCTTTTTAATTATCGTGTTCAGTTGTATTCTGACAGCCAGACCTCCTCTGAATAGCTCAAAATTTCGTTCAAAATTTGATAGAAATCTACAAATTTGGAATAAAGACGGTATGCCAAACTTGATCCGTCTAACTCAAAGCATTTGTGAACTGTTATATTCTCAGGCTGACAGATATAATTTTATTTACCTAGCTCTTAACGCTTTGTAATTATCGTGTTCAGTTGTATTCTGACAGCCAGACTTCCTCTGAATAGCACAAAATTTGACAGAAATCTACAAATTTGGAATAAAGACATGCCAAACTTGATCCGTCTAACTCAAAGCATTTGTGAACTATTATATTCTCAGGCTGACAGATATAATTTTATTTACCTAGCTCTTAACGCTTTGTAATTATCGGTCTGTTTGTCGGTTTAGTCATTCACGTATATATGAATTCGATAACTGAAAAAATGAAACAATAAAAAAAAATTCATATTATCAGAATGTAATAAAGTAAGTCTGTATCAGGAAGTAATAATGTATTCAGTCACATATATGTGAACTCGATAACTTAAAAATGAGACAATTATACAAATTTATGTTGTTATCAGAATGTAATAATGTAAGTCTCTGTCAAACTTTTTGCCGCGAATTTTTCTCTCTCTCAAAGGGTTGGTTGTTTGTTGATCTATTCATTCGCGCATATGTGAATCCAATTACTCAAAGATGACACAAATGATATGAATTTATGTTCTAGAATCAAAATGATAGATCTCTACAAATTTTTTAGTTTCAGTCAATCGTAAAAAAAACACCAAAAATGTGCGAGGGGTGATCCAAAAAAAATATTTACAAGGCAACGAAAAATGCTTTATTAACAATAGACCTAGGTTACAAATGGTAATTAAGAGACATATGTGGCGGTCACTTCTCTACATAATCACCAAACCCGTTGAGGCATTTATCACACCGCTGGACCAATTTGTTTAATCCGTCTTCGTAATAATTAGGTCCTTGGCTATTGAGCCAGTCTTCGGCACTTTTTTGAACACCATCGTCTGATATGAACCTTGTTTCGGATAAGTGTTTCCTCAATGCCGGGAAAAGGAAATATTCACTCGGAGCCAAATCGGGGCTGCATGAGGAGTGACTCCAGACCTCCCACCTAAACTTTTCCAGCTATCTCTCTGTCCGCTCAAAAGTACGACACCATTTCTCCACCTGTTTTCTACTCATTACTTCACCCCCGTACACTTTAACGATTTGTCTGTGAATGTTCGATGGGGACACATTCTTCGCCCATAGAAATCGTATCATGACTCACGCCTCTGTGCGAGACCACTTCTCTAGACGTCTTGCCATTACTGTCGCTGTTTCAGGTCTCAGTACTAACATTATCTGCTCGAACGACCAGTTTATGACAACTAGCGCCATCTGTCTCCACTCTAGGTAACAATATTCCCATCCACAATTTCTACTTTCCAAATACTGCTGCTTGTAAACTTTTTTTTTTTTTGGATCACTTCTAGTATATTTGATTTTCTTCATTTTGCTATCAAATGCAAAAGTATATTTTATTTACGCTAAAATGAACGGTGGCAGTAAGAATGCTTCCACTTGCGGACTTTGCCTGTGACGCTTAAGGCTTTGCCAGCTCCTTAAAATTCTTTCCCGATATTGTTCATTCTAAGGTCCTGAGACTAGCACTTTCGAATTATTTAACTGATCAAAGAGGTGATATGCAATAAGATGTGCGCTTTTCAGCATTTTTTTTGGGGGGGGGGGTTCTGAACTTCTACTTCCGTGCCGTTAGATGAAGTCTCTTTCATTCCAATTTTGGTGAACTAAACGTCTTCCGGCGCATGCGCAAAATTGCTGAAGATTTCCGCGTCTGAGAATTGACAGTATATTCAAAAGTTACAGCAGCGCTACAACGTCTAAGTAAACAAGAAACTTAAGAGGAGAACATTTTCGCAATTTTTTCCAAGTAAAACAATCTTCAATTTGAGAATTATAGAAGTTAATATAATACTTTTCATTATCAGCGGAAGAGAAATTTTTATTATCTCCTTTATTATTATTATTTTGAATGAATGTGATACTGAAAAAAAAATACAAAGATAATTTAACATAAAATAAAACGCCTTGCTCCGCTTAATCAATATTTCTTATATAAGCCTTACATTTAAATTATTATTTGATTTCAAAGCTTCATTTAATACAAAGGCATTGAAAAAGTTTGAATTATAAATATCATAAAATTCATTTGACTACGGCTCTCCGAAATTCAGTAATTATAAAATGTATATTTTTCAACACCAACCGTATGAAATGATTCTCACTAGCGAATCCCTTTGAAATATAAAGCCAATGCTGCCTTTGAAGTTACTGGTAGTAGAAATTGAAGTAATTAGATTATTGTAGTAGGCGTTTTGAATTAGAAAGCAGCATTTTATACTTTGTATCTTGTGATATCGCAAAGATGAGAAAATTTTTTGAAATGTGCTTTTAATGAAGTATGCATGGAACTAAGAAATAACTAAGAAGTGTAATTCGTTGAACTTAGAATAATTTATTATGCACTTCTTTTTTATTCTTTTACTTTTCTCGTGACGTATTAGTTGAATTTCGATTAATAAACAATTACTTTTTAAATCCTCGTGGAATATTTTTGTCTTTATTATTCTGAGGAGCTAGGATCAGAAACCAATCCTAATATTGTTCGAGAGTCATTTGTTCAAGTTGTGAAAATATCAGACTTAATTTTAAAAAAAAATTAAAATGAGAACAAATTTAACTGAAAACCTATTATGATATTCGAATTTTAATTTTAAAATATTTGAAGCTCTATGAAATATTGTAGCATGGTAATGCTTTTAAATTTAATCTTCTAGAGCTATATGTTCTCTAAAAACTAACGCTTAGTTACATTAAAGATAATATTCACACAGACATACGCATACGCACGCATGCACGCAGACACACACACACACACACACGCACACGCACGCACACACATGCAATGAATTTACATAATCGCGACTATCATGCATATAAATGTTGTAAAAGGATTGTTGTGAAATTATACACAGTATATATTAAAAATATTATTAACAAATTTATTAAAAACTAAAAAAAAAGTACAGAAATAAATTTGTTATCGTAACAAAGCTAATTTATTGTAATTGAAAGTGACGTCAGAATAGGTTTTGTGCTGTAATATATTTCGAAGTTATTAAAGAAAAAATATTGACATTTTGATTTTTTTTTTTTTTTACTAGAAACGCTTTCTTAGTGGACAGCTACAATCCGAGAAACATTATCATATCAATTTTGAAAGCTTCAAGCTCAACAAACTGCTCTATAGAGCATTTTAAACGAGTTTTGCGTCATGTTGTGTGGATTAAGTGTAGACCTGTTTCAAATTTTGAATCAAATGGCTCTATATGTAAATTGTAATCTATTTACTCAAGTGTGTAAAAATATGATAACTGAGTAAAGCAACGAAGAAAATAGTTAAAATTGTGCATGTAACATTAACGTTAAAATAGTTAATCCATCCCAAATTTTAAATCAATTCCATTAAAGAGTTGACTTTAAGACTGCTTGTCCTTCCTTGTGAATGTGAAAATTAGATTCGAAACCGCAACGAGGTTTCTTTATCCCAAAAATAGAAGTCTGCGTTAAATTTTTAATAAAAAAAGTTAAATTTTCAAAACCATTCTAAGTTATTATTTCTGCATTTATTACATTAATTTATAAAAGTATACCTGATTCTTGTTAAAAAATATAAATAATCGTGTAAATCGTGTAAAGTTAGGCATCCGGAACTTTTCAACATTATTTTTTATACTCCTGTATAACAAAGCATAAATATATTCTAGATGTAAACATGATGAAATATTTTACTGAACCATAATATTTATCGTATATTTTACCTGCAGTCTTAATACGAAATCAAACGTATGTATGACGTCTGAGAAGTTGTTGTTTGGCTACGATTGTCTATATTACTGGATGTGTGGTATGTCGGTAATAAAATTTTTAAACTATAATCTATAATTTATGACAGATTATCTTTAAAAATGCTCAGGAAAAATTACGAAACATAAAAATAATAGCGTAAAACTCAGTAAAATATCTCAGTTCTGTTCCTGCGTTGAAAATGAGTTGTTGTTAACTAAAGAAAAATATTCCTGAATCAATAGAATCAGTATCCTTACCCCCCTCCCCTCCTCACTACAAACTAAAAACTTTTTTTGTGAATATTTAGAAATTAGCGTAATTATTTACCTCATGTAGGTATTTGATTTGTGTTTTGGAATAAAGTAATTTAAATTATTTGAAAAGATTGGATCTAGTATCATATATATATATATATATATATATATATATATATATATATATATATATATATATGTGTGTGTGTGTGTGTGTGTGTGTGTGTGTGTGTATGTATAAAATTTGAATTTTCTAATAAATTTATTTTTCTTGTATTTTTTATTTATTTTAAATGGTTCATTTCTGGAATTTACTTTTTTAAATATTTTTTGTATCGATTATCGCTCTTATCATTATAAAACTAGCAAGCTAGATAGAAATATACAAAACTACCTTAAGAAGAACTTACGGGTGGGGTGCAAATTATACGGTATTATTATTATGATTTAAAGAGATTCACATACTAAAATTTTAAGATTCTTCAGCGAAATCATTTATTTCACAATTACAGATCTAAAATTACATTACAGTTTTACTGTAGCACTCTTATAGCAGTTGACTTTAAACTCTTTTACAGTTGATTGAAGACATATAATTACCACTAGCGGAAATCCGTCTTACTGCTTTCTAACCTTTTCATAGATAGCGATAACAAATTTCAATCCACATATATAGAATTTCATTGATTTCAGTTGCAGAAATGGAACTAACACTTATTGATTTGGAAAGCTGTAATGCATCACCATGTATACAAAAAGGTCTTCTGGTTAGACCTTGATGAAATGTACGAACTTCAACAAAACTTTTTGATCCCACTTAAAATGCTTGCTTAACCTAAAAAGAAAAATAAAGCATCAAGTAGAATATATAAATAAATCTAAAATTAAAACATTACTCTATTAAAATACAAATATATTTTAATAAACGGGAACCAAGCGAATATGCAAACCAAAATGCCAAAGGAAGTTGGAAATAATGAAATATGCTGATCGTATTGTCAGTGTCACTGTATTTACCACAAGATATCCACGTTATTATACATTTCTTACAATTTAAGAGCTTAAATATCAATTTATCGGTTAATTTAATTACACCAACTTTACCATACATGTGGCGCCACTTAGTAACGACTTGATCCCAAAATTCCATGATATTTTCATTAATGAATTATAAATTAAAGAAATAAGCAATTAAAGTAAAAAAATATTGTACTCCTAGTTCACTAATAAGATTGTGTATGTTTGAAAGTAGTTTAAAGTTGTTTTTTTTATGAATTTATTTTCTTTTGTTAGCCAAACTTGAATTATTTTCGCAATAAATATCTTCCAGTAAACAATTATTAAAAACTTATTTTTTCTTCTTCGAGAGAATAAAAAGATTAAAGAAACAATTATGAGCCTCATCAGACATCATGATAATTGTCCGATCCACGATTAGCAAGGTGATTTCCTTTGTCATAACATCTGCTTCCTGATATCCAAGATTACCCAGCTATAAAAACAGAAATAAAAAGAAAGAAAGGAAAAAAAAAAAAAAAAAAAAAAACCCTCACGATATTGCCCCAGGGTTAAGCATCCCCAAAAGAAAGTAAAGAAAAATTAACAAAAAGAATTCTAAATGAAATATCTTCAAAGTGAAGTGACTTCATGAAGCGAAAGAATAAAATGAAAATAAAAAGAATCGTCAATTAAAATCATTAGCACACGATTTTTTGGGTTAATATCTCCTGCTATGAGTTGAAAGGGCAGGTGATGACAGACATGGGAATAAGAATCGTGTCATTTAAACTCGCAGAAAAGGCCACAATTAAACCCTCAGGTGATTCGTCGGTAACTGAATGGGGTAATTATTACCCCAGTTCCTCATTCGGCTTTTTCTCTGATGAATAGTTGTAGACGGAGATGGAAAAGAAACGGGCGGGGAACCCTGACTCGCTTTACACGCCAGAAAATCGTCTTAACAACTTCTGATTTAATTTTTCATTTGTTTATGCAAACACATTGGGAATTAATTTATTGGAGATATGCAGCTGGAACATGTGATGAAACATGAATAACTTTTTTTAGACAAGACACATATTAACACTGAGGAAATCATGGTTTGAAACAGTGTATGAACGTAAAGCCATAAATGTAAAATTACAATGTTACTCTTAATGGGGTGATTTATGCATACCTATGCCATTTTGTCAACTTATAATGTTCTTCGGGGAGATGTTATGAATTCATTATTGCATTTGATGATCGCGGTAATGATAGGCGATTTAATATGACAATAAGAAAGGAATTCATCGCTAAATTGCCAGGTATGAGTTGGATATTTGTCTAAGAAGCCACAATCCAGATTTTTCAATAACTCCAGCTGATTTATTTATTTATAAGAAGATCTTCAATTCATAAAACATATTTTTTTCGTTTTGTCTTTAATTTTATAGAATTATTTTAGAAATTTTGCTTACGAGCAGGGTATTTTTAAAGAGTATTTGATATTGAGATTTTACAAACAGGTTTAATAATATGTTGTTTAGCATCCCTAATGCAATACTGGATTTACACTCGGCCAGTTATAAGACGGCCAATAGCAAGCGTACAAAGGGACTGATTTACGCTTGCCACAATTTCATAAGATAGGTTCAGGCATTCCTTGCTTGGCTATAAATTCAGTTTTGACGTCCCTGAATTTTTCTTTTGCAAGACGTATCTTAATAAAATAATGGATATTTACACAAAGAAAAATTGTAAAATTAAAAAAAGGTGAACATACTTAAATTTGGAAAACTATAAAAAAATGGCAAATAAAATTAAAAAAAAACACATACACAATTTCGCATCAAAAAGGACAAAGAGCAAAAAAATGTCGGAAATAATCTATGATAAGTGATTAATTTTTTTTCACGCCAAAAACCGCCAAATTTTACAAACGCATGCGCAGTAAAAAAAAAAAAATACTACACAGCGGAATGTTGTCCCGTCAAAACAAATACTTGCCATGGACAGAACAGCATTTATCAGCCTTTCTACGCATGCGCTACCTACTGGCCGGCTTGTAATTGGGCGAGTGTAAACCGGCATGAGTCCAGTAGAGTTGTCCATATTGCATTCAAAGTCCCTTATAATGTATCACATATTCATTGAAAAACTTCCAGTCGGCAAGGCAGAAGGTAAATTCTCCTTATTTACATTAACTACTGGTGTGCTAAGATTTTACCACTAGACCAAAATATCTTCAGCAAGCATCCAACAAAACTTTAATACCTATGCAATGTTTTTGTCAATGATTAGGGTTAACAACTTGTAACTTCTAAGGGATAGCAGATATCAAAAATATTTTAATATAAAAAAACTGTTCAATGTACTCTCCATTCTAGGATTGAAAAGGGTTTATGTTGTCAAATTAAAAGTGAGAGAAAAGATGAAAGGAGGAGCTGTTTACATTTAACAATGAGATGAATTCGAATTATGCATGAAATTTGGAGGCTTATAAACTGAGGATAACTCATAATATTGTCAGTAAAAGATTGTAACTCACAATAAAGTACTTAAGAGCCATTTTTATTTACTATAAGATTCCTAAACATTAAATTATGATGAATAAATGGAAAATTTATGCTCTTAAAATTTGCTAATTCACTTTTTTTTTTACAAAAGAATACATTTTTTTATTGTTAAAGTTATTGTTATTGAGTTTGTTATTGAATTTTTTATAACATTTTGAAAATTAGTAATATAAAATATTCTTCGCACCACTCCTGAAAGTTTTTTTTCTCCGCTTGAATTAACCATATAAGCAATCAATACGAAAGTTTGAGTTAGAACAAAATAGTATATTCAAAAACGACACAACACTCACATACACGAGGGAATAAAAACTAAATGAAAAAGTATCTAATGGAGCAGAAATTAAGGTCAAAGAATGAAGAAGAATTCCTGATATATGCTCATCCTTTCGACTCTCATCCCTTATCGTGGTGGTAGCCTCGATATACTGAAACGGACATTCATTTGAATTGTAGTTCACAATGATTTTAAAACTATTTATATTCGTCTTTTAAATTCCTATTATGTTTGTTAATGTTTAAAATCATATTTCTAACTTCATAAATATAATTCATCGTGTTCACATGCACTTCATTGAGAATTTTCGTACCATGTTCATAGACAAATGCACATGTTTCATTTAATTCATTGTGTTTATCCATTTTATTCATCGTGTTCACATGCACTCATATAAACAAATTTCTCTGTCCAAAATGCTATAGAAATTTTCAGTTTTACTGTAAAAACAACGTATCAATCATCAGCCGTCATATTTCAGAAGAGTTGTTGAGAATTTTCGTACCATGTTCATAGCCAAATGCATATGTTTAGTTTAATTCTTAATTATGTTAAAACCAGATTTCTTTCTAAACAAAAATGCTTATTAGTTTTTGACGATCAGATTTTCTAAAATCTATATTATAGGCATCTAAAATTAATTAACTTAAAATTAAAATAATTTTTTACTTATAAAAATATAGAGTACGTAGGTAAACTCCTTAAAAAATAATGCAAACCATAGTTAGCATTTAAAAATCGAACCCCAAGCCGTCTAAGTACAGCTCACACATCAGCGAACTACACTCTCCATGCTAGAGCTAAAACTCAACTCGAACCATCTTATCGTTTGCTGTCTCCATCACTTAAGCGCAAACGATTCCTTTTAAAAGAAGGGTTGTCTGAAAGCTTTGTCGAACGAAAGTAGCGCCTTAAACAAATCTTTTAAAATCTCGCGCAAGAGAACCGGTAGTCCCAAAACCGCTGTTAGAATTTATAGATTAAAATAATATCGCGCTAGAACAAGTCTGGGGGGGGGGGGGGGGGGGGGGGGAGTGGACGAAGGGTTGTTCGAATGTCACCGCGAGCACTGATTTATCGTTTTCCTTTCTGGAGATGAAGAGCGTAGGTGTGCAGCGAACAGGTAGCGAGTCTTGTTTGAGTAAGGAAACTAGACGGGGTTTATGGTCTCTTTGAAGCTGTCGCTCGTTCAGAGATTCTGTGCTCGGAGCTGATTTGGCCGATTGCAGGTAGAAAGGGAAATATTAAAATTTTCTTATGGGTGATGATTTAATTTCATATTGGTCTTGAGCGAAAGAAATTATTTTACAATTAATGGATGGTAGGAAATATTGGATGAAAACGAAAGTTTTCGAGCGTCACCTAAATTAGGTCTTGAATTCTTTAACCACTTTAAATCTTATTATATGATTCCCTTAAAGTTGCTTAATCATGATTAATTTTTGACAAATAAAATTCATTGTAACCTTAATATATAAAAGAGAAATTATAATTTATTATTGGTAAATTAAAAGTAAATTTAATCCAATCACGATTTGATACTAGCCATATTTGGCGATTAGATGTTCGACCAGAATATTTCCTAGCTGTTAAACTACTAATATATAAAGAATTATTTTTTGACGATTACTATATTTTCTCTATAATACGTTTACTGCCCAAGGAGGGCACCTCGAAATGAGGATGAACAGCTTTCGTCATGGTGGATGGCTCTCGCCACCCTGGTGGGTACACGAAAAGATGGGGGCTTGGCTCCTTCCATCGATGACGGGACGTACTTCCTTAAGGAAGGGTTGTACCGTGGCCGGTGATGACCCTTGGGATTCAATCACAGTTCTGTTGCTGTTGCAGCGATCCGGTTATTCAGTTTTCTTTATCCATGTGCCTTCGGGAGGGTCGGAGAATCAATGATATGACTATACTACGTATACGAGAAAATAAAAATGCTTATGCTGTTATTTGTGCAAAAGTAGTATTAAACCCCGCAGTTGCTTTATGATAGTCTTACGTTAAAATCGATTCAATCGAAGATTTCTTGATGCATCAAGTAAGAAAAACTTTTCGCCTATACTATGAACTGCAATTATCACAATAGTAGGATATACCATTATTATTACTAAATTACACAAACTGTTGATTTAATAAATATTTTTCTCTAGCTAGTCCAGTCGTTTAAAAATAATCACCATGGAATACTAATAATAATCTATGACAAGTTGGAGTGCTATTTTTTAAACTTAAATTATCCATCTTAGGAAAAAAATCCAGAAAATCAAAAATCTATTTCATTTAAGTCAAGGAGTGTGCTTTAAAGAACCGCCTATACTAATCATCAGTAAGTGAGACTGGGATTAAATGTTTTTGCGTTATGGAGTGTTGTATGGCAGTTTGAAGAGATGAAGGGTATTTTTTAACCATATTCACAATCTGGATCGTCTGTTCTTAAAAATCGTGGTATAGCTTCAAATAGAATGTTAATCTAGCAAATCAACTATGAGGGGGGGGGGGAGATGATTCAGCATTGAACAGAAAATGTACACAGTTTGATAATTTAAACGATTAGGAGAATAGTAATGGTAATTTACGCGGTATTTTCCCCAAGCTTATCATTTTACCTACAATCCAAAAAAGAAGAGGGAAATATTTCTTAATTTTATAAATTTCAATAAAAAAAATCCTTCTCCCCGAATAATGAGTAGAATAAAAAAGTATATGACAATATCTTTTAAAACTGCTGACTGAAATAAAATTATTCTGCAGACGATAAAATTATACTGTTTTATCGTTCCAAACTTTAATTATTTTATTTTTAATTTTTTAAATTTTACTACATTTTTTTGTTGGTTTTAGATATTATTTCGAAGAACTATTAAGCTTTAAATACAATATGAGTTTTATAAAGGCAGAGATTATTTCTTAATTTTTTTTAATTAAAACTATTTCACAGATTAGTTAACAAGTGAAAGCAGTTAACTCAATAGCTTTAGCAAATCTTCTTACATTTTATTCACTTTATTTCGAATTTCAATGTCAGTTGATTTGTATAACGAAGTTGAAAAAAGGGAATTAATTCACAATCATGTAACTTTTAGTGCAAAATTCGAATTTAATCTTGAAAAATTTAGTTGAAGACGAAACATGTGACTTTACAATATATAACTTCTTTCAATTAAAGGCTAAATGATATTAGTATTCATGTATATTCTGTAGCTGGGATGCCATGTTAACTGACTCACTTAGAATTCTTTTTAAATATTCTAATTATTCAGCCATAAAAACTCAACTCATGATCTTGTTAATTCACTAAAAAACTTATCAACTCTGTATCCTTCTGATTAGCGATTTATTAAAATACAACTCAGTGAAAGACAACGTATATTTAAATGTAATGTGCATCCATATGTATGTGTTTTAAAGTAAGTTAACACTATTAAAATTCTTCTTAAATATTCTAATTATTCAATTATAAAGCTCAAATCTGCATTCTGATGATTAATGAATCATTAAAACATTTTTGAATTCTTGAATCTGGTACTTAAAGATTCTTTAAAACATAACGTAAACGATTACGTATATATACAGTTACGTATATTACATGGATATATTATAATGTTCAATGATCCAATTAGAATCCTTAAATATTCTAATTAATCAACAATAAAAACTGAAATTATCATCTTGATGAATAAGAATTTATTTTAAACATAGCTCAATCTAAGACTGCATGCAATCAGATGGAGTATGTAGTTACGTATATCATGTGACTATGATATAATGTTAACTGATTCCATTAGAATTTTTAAATGTTCAGTCTATTCGATCACAAAATCTTCAAGTATGACGCTGATGATTAAAAAAATTCCTTTAAAATTTTTTTAAACATTTTTAATCTATCCAATCAAACATATGAATCAACGAAATTCAAAATGATGAGTCAACCTAATTCAAAATGATTACGGTACAAGATCTCAAAATCACATTTAAAAATAATAATTTGTATGCAAAATGATTAGAACAAGAAACGACTGTCATGATATGAATAAGAAAATTTTAGCTGTTCGAGCCTGTTGTGAAACTATCGAATAAAAAGAAAGAACACAAGCCCATTTTTTTTTTAACAATCTGGAAGATAAGAAAATGCACGTTATTATTCTTAGTACATGTACTTAATTTGATAATCAGAGAATGTTACTATTTCCTGTTTTCCCAGGAAATTGAAATCCCTGCTGAACAAACCTGTTAAACGACTCCTATAAATCAGTTTTAGCTGTCTTAATGCTGTTAAAACAATCAGTAAAAACAGCGAGGCTTAGTATGAAGAATAACAAAAGGTTGTGTTTCTTTGAATATATATATTGTGTAATGTATTTTTCCATAACGAACATTCCTTTAATAATTCAAAACATAACATATTCTAATACAGCTGGGCATTGTTTTCTGATTTTTAGCAGAACATTTTCTTAAATTTTTTTTATTTTTTTATTTCTTGTTGTATTTTAGAATCTGTTAGGAAATTAATTTTGGAGCGTAAAAAAAAATAATAAAAAAAAACTGCGACTGAAAGTGAAATGTTTAACGTATAAATTATTATTTATCATTTTCTAATAATTAAATAATTATTAAAAGCTAGTTCCATTCAGAATTTTTATGATGGGAAAAAACAACCTTTTCCGGCTATATTTTAAGATCTTTTGGAAAATCTATTTTAAAACATAAAAAAAAAAAAAAAAAAAAAAAAAAAAAATTGTAAAAAAATCTACAACTGAAAGTGAAATATTTGACTTATAAATTACTAGCCGCCTTTGGTGACCAGCTGGTTCGCCAATCTTAATATTCGTTTAAATTTTAATAATTAAATATTTTACGCAATTCCTACTTTAATAGATTCTTCATCAAAATATTTTAAAACTTCAAATTTTGATAGTCATAATTCACTCATAATATTTTAAAGGCCTTCAGTCATAACATAATATGTATCTCTCTAATTTTCTGTTAGCTCCCGTAGAATTTATGCTTTAAATTAAAGTGAAAAGAATCAATCTGCAATTAATATAATAATATTTTTTACTGAAACAAAGCATTTTTTTATAATATGATTATTGATAACAGAGTCACTGAGCGTTTAAACTTTATGGGCACTAAAGAATATCTTTCTTAATTTATGTAATATCTCAAAACTTTGTCAACGAAATTTTCTCAGATTCATCATGAACTGATGGATTAATTGTTTAATTTTAAATGCATCAAACACTAAGAAAATAAAATTAATCGTTTAAAATAATCGGTCGAAAACAGGTTTAAAAAAACTACTTAAAAAACGATGTACTTAAAGCTAAAAGCATATACAAAAAATATATAACTAACATAAATACAATTTAATTACAAAAGCATGCAACTAACCTAAAAATAATTTAAATCAAGAATCATCCGTTGATAATACTGCCAACAATTAGAATACACTGCGCATGCGTTAATTTTCAACGCCAGTTACGGTAACACAAATGCGTGAATTTTTCTACGCCAGTTGGGGTAACGCTATGTAGATAAGACACTTTTAATTTCCATATTCTATGTTATTTTAATTCAAAAGTACTTCAGAATGAACTTGAAAGGTAGATTAATTAACATTCTTTAATTTTAAATGCGTAAAACATTAAGAAAATAAACAGAATCGTTTGGAATTATCGGCCGAAAAATGTTAACCCTAGCCTCATTACTGTTTGGGGGAAAAACTGATGCCTTACTCATTTGGCAGTGGAGAAAATGGAAGATTTTTCGGCCGGAAAATTAGTTTTTAATTAATAATTAAAATTCTAATTATAAATTAAAAAAAGGGGACCCCAGTTGCGCATTCCCGACCTCTAAGGTATACATGTACCAAATTTGGTAGCTGTAGGTCAAATGACCTGGCCTGTAGAGCGCCAACACTCACTCACTCTCTCTCTCTCTCACACACACACACATTGAGCTTTATATAAGTATAGATTACATATTGTTTTCTAAGAATTAAATCACTTTTTAAAAAACTGCTGTTCTTGTCAGAATTTTTATGGTGCAAAAGAAACGATTATTTTTTTTAGCAACAGCGTTTCCTTTAAAGCCGTCAAATTTATTCTTTTGTTTAAAAAAAAAAAGAATGTATAATTTAAAAGAATACTTCATTTTAATAAACACTTCCAAAGCTTTTATTTATATTTTTAAAAATCATTTGTGGAGCTTTTTTTTTTTCGTAATTGACATCAAACAATTATAAATTTTATTAATTTATCCAAAATATATGACTTCTTTATTAGGATGTTGCTAATTATTTTCAAAATAAAGCTTCTTTTTTTTTTTTTTTGACGAATATTTGAAAAATATATATCTTAATTTGCTTAGTAATTAAAGAGTTTCTGTAAAAATAATTGTAAGTAAATAAACAGTAAAATAAAAATCAAAAAAAATCATTGCTTTTAACCATGATTTGTAAAACATAATAACACATGAAGTGCAAAGCCTAGATTTGTATAGCTTTATAATTCTTACCATAAGAAATCAATACATGTCAAATTGTATATTCATGGAATACAAAATATGATTTTATAACCATTAAATTACTCAAGAACAATATAAAGATTAATAAAGCTGAATAATTTTATGGAATACCAAAATTCAAATTCAAAAGAATTTTTTTATGATTAACCAAGCAATATTTAATATCTGTGTTTTCAAATGCAGAGTTTTCATATCATTTCTTCAGTCACGTTTCGTTTAATATTTAAATTTTATTTGCTAATTATTCTACTGTCTATTATTATAATTAAGTCTTTTTATATATTGTGAGGTATTCCAGTATTTTTTTTAGAACAAAGAGCGAATTAAAACTGATATATCATTTGGCAACTTTCATCGCTTATTCTTGCGAAATCTGCACTTAAGCATCTGTTCTGAATGCTATTCATGTAGAAAAAAGAAAGACATTTTCTCGTTTGTGTGTAAGTGACGTCATGTTATTCTAGAAAAACGATAATAATTTGTTAATGCGATGGAAGGTTCGAATTGTTCGGTAAAGATCGTTTGTAATTTTTCCGCCCACCCTACAG
>JAPMOR010026961.1:0-10608 GCA_026543865.1 Argiope aurantia | reverse complement strand
CTACATTACTACAACTACATCCACTTTTCAATTCATTTCTAATCTTTTTTTTTCTGTCTCTCTCTTTCTTTACGTATATCATATTTAAATAAAAATATGAATAAAATTTTTCATGCCGCCTCTAATTACGAATAAAGTAAAAAGAAAAAACATGTTTTCATTTAAAAATTTCCTCTTTTGATTGGAGGAACTTACTTCGACCATATAGTATTTTAAACAAAAGCTAGAGCAATTATATACTGAAGGTGAATTCGTTTGAAGAGAAAGATGAGACAAATTTTATTTCCTCGACATTTTCTTCGTTGTTTCAACTTGCTTCTAGAATGACTTTTTCTCCTTTCATTATTTTCGTTCCTTTCATGTTTAGGTTCAAATTTTGACTTTGTTTTGAAACGAACTAGAAAAGTTAGGAATGAATTAGCTTGAGTTATATCTGTAAAAGAATTTAATTTCGTCTATCGAAATTATACACCAACATTAAAATTCCTTTCCAAATTTCATAATAATTCATTCTAACAAATTATTAAATGCAATAATGGAGTTCAAAATCAATTTATTGAAACTTAAAAACTTATTAACAATCCTGTATGAAACAATTTTTGCTTAATAATATTTATTATAATAAAGATTACAGTCATATTGGAAATTAGTTTTTAGGATATTATTTCATATGCATAGCATGTGACATTATTTTCATTTCAAACATGTTCAGTTTTAATTTCTGCTTAGATTTCTGGGCATAAAAAATTATTTGGTTTATATTTATTGAATATATAATTATGTGAAAATCTTTCATAAGATCATCAAAGATTGGTACAAGATTTATGAATGGAAATTATTAGAATTTGAAATTGTTTACAAAAATCCCTTATATCCGATAAAAAAGCAATTATTTTCAAAGCTGAATTATTGAATTTTCTAAGTACATTGATTTCTTTTGCATCATAATGTCTTAACCCGGTATCATTTGCCATAAAATGTTTCAGATAGACATTTATCTTCAGAACAAGATTTATTACAGATAGAACAAAAGATGAAAAAAGATGAAAAAGTATGTAAGAAATTATATCAAATTATATTTAAATATTATTTTTTAAAATTGAACCCCTAGAATAATTTGCTTTTTTTTCTTGTTAATAAATAAAAATGTATGAAATACCATCACAATAAAGTTAACATACAAAAAAGAATTTCGATAACACTTTTCATTAAAAACAAAATCTTTTTTTTTTTACTTTTTGGGCAGATATCTTTAACCTAATGTCAAGATTAACAAGATTAATTTCATCCTTCAATAATTGATTAGCTTTCAGCTTTTCCTTAAAAAAGAACTAATGTAATATGATTATAAAATGGTGGCTGTTTTGAAAATGAAATTAGCATCTTAAATATTTGACTTTGAAAAACTTCCTGCTTTGTTCTTCATAAATTATGACGATGAAATGAATGAATTTCTTCTCAAGTCAATTTTATTTATATTTCATAAAATAATTAGTTTTTGTTTTATTTAGTTTTCGTTTACATTATTTTTATATTCTTATCGCTAAGTTTTAACACTTTCACCGGTATATTAGTCAATACATATTTATGAAAAAAGATCTTAATAGAAGACTCCTCGTTTTAATAGTTTAAAAAGTGTGATTAGAAACATGATTGAAATTAAATATTATATTGGAATATAGATTTAAATGGATGCATCAGACTTATAAAACATTTTCTTTTATTGTTGAGCTACTAATAAAGAAATAAAATTTACTACTAATATTAGTTGAATTGACTGCTAATATAACTAATTAAGATGGCATAAAATCACATAACAATTTTTATGGAACAGTAATTAGATTTTAATTAAATCTCGCCTTCATATGGAAATTATATAATATCTTTATAACCTTCTAATTTTAAATAATCCATAATTAATAATTTTACAGATTATTCAATTGATTTTAAGTGTTATCATTTTCAATAAGAATATGCGGCTGATAAATTTTTATATTACGACAATGTGAACTATAATTAGATTAATAAATTGTAAAAATCGGATAATTTTATATTTCACGTTCTTACATATAATCCAATGGGATCAATTTCAAATCCTTCATATGATTTGAAAATGTTCCTACTCGAGTATATGTAAGAAAATGAGTCTCAATAATGATGTAAAGATCGCTTTGCTTTAGAGTGAGGTAAATTAAATTTGAAATTTGGTTTTGCTTCGCTTGTCATACTAAATCTGGATTTTGATTCAGATTATGGAGCTTACGTCATTTTCTAAGCTTTTTCTATCTGTCTTGTGTTTTTTCAGTTTTTCAATTCACATTCACAATGACAAACTGTTGTTCTCTTCAAAATTTACAAATTGGATTTAAATTCTCCCCAGAGCAATATCTTTTTCAATTAATTCGTTCAGCCCCCCCCCACCCCACCCGCACAAATAGATATAAACAATAACAAAAATTGGAAGAAGAGAAGTTTTAAACTTAGAAATCCCTTCAAATTCAATGATCGAAGTTTCAGATGATAGCAGTGTTTCCTCTTTGTTTATTTTACAAGTGAACAACAAGTTGATTCAAGTTGCAGTACAGCACGTTGTTGCAAACAAGCTTTGCAAGTTTGTTTTCTTTGCAAATTATTACTATTCAAGTGTTTAATAGAAATAATTTTAACCTCTTGTCAATGGTTTTTTTTCTGGAGTTATCATCATTTTGAACATAACTTTCCATTTTCAATTTCTCTATTAATTTTTATTAAAATCCATCCCAAATGCCTTTAAACTTAAAGGAACTGTCTAAAAATAAGTAAATGAAACATAAATTAAAGAATAAAAAATTGATAGATAATATTGCAGATCCACGTCTACAAATAAAATTTGTATCAATTTTGACATTGATGGTACATACTATTTATAAGATATTATTCAAACCAACTTTTGCTAACTTTTCATTTAGAAAGCAATAAACTCTATCCAATGTGCAGTTAATTTCTTATTCCACTTCGAAAATCCTGATTAAATAAAGCGATATTTGATAATGAAAACCCTTTTCGCCGCTAAGCAATTTCCGATAGTCTTGTAAACAACAGGAAAGAAAACATGTTCGACAGTTTAGAAGAAAGAAGCACGTTCTTGTCGATAGAAAAATAGAGGATTGGGAAATCCGTCTAACCTATTTTTCTACCTCATTTCAGATACAAGCTAGACGAGATATACTCCTGAGAATTGAGAAGAAATTGATCTGCGAAACAACAGTAAAAATCTTATTCTCGTGGCACAAAAGATCCCAAGGGAATATTTCTTTCCACTCTCAAAATTGTACGTGACTTCGCTGTTTATCAAAAGTCGTTTTATTTTGGGATATATAAAGTATGAAATACATCAAAGAACTCAAATTACTGGGTAAAAACCAGTAATAAAATCCTTTGTTGTTTCAATTTAAGTGAAATTCCATTAAATGCAACCGTAGCTTTTGTCGCTTTCTTTCCCCCTTAAAGAAAATGTTGATGGTTGATTTAAATCTAGGTAACTCTTCAATCTGAATTTTCATTTCAGATAATACATAAATCCATATACTCCAAATTGAAAGCAAAATGAAAGAGTAAAATAGAAAGAGGTTGCGTGACATGTAACTGTATATGAGATTCTTTAGCACTTTGCATCTTATTTCCATATCCATTTAAGTCGTAAAATAGATGTCTTATGCATGATCAATTACTTACAAAGAATCTGAATGAAATACAGAGTATTGAATCTATTTTAATCGTATATAGGTATATTTTCATTAATACTAAGGTGCAATTAATGCATCCATTGACAACAATGCTTACATTCTAATATTAAAATATGATAAAAAATTTTAAAATGTAAATGCTTTACTTCTTATATATTATGAAGTAAAATTAATCGAAAATTCAGTATCAGTGTAGGGTGTACCTTAAACAGAATCCTATAGGCTCAATAACAAATAATAAAACCTTATTCTACTCGAAAATACGAAAAGAGGGACAACAAAGCACAACTTTAGTGCACACAAGATCAACACTTGCAGTAAACATCAGTATACAAGCCGCAAATCAGTAATAAATAAACATAACAGTACAGAGCGAATGAGAAGAAAGACTTCATAAAAATAGTCACGTTACACTTTCAACTGACTACTCACTTGCTCAGGATTCTCGCTACTCGACCTAATATTAACTCCATATTTATATTCATTTCTCGTCATTTTATAATTTTCATGACAGTGCAATAGATCTATAAAAAATATAACCATAATTCAAGGTGTAATGTAGCTATCGCCAAGATTCTTGCTGTTTCTGGAATCTCTGATTTTTGTCATCAAACGCTCTAGGTTGGGGATATTGACCGATATTCATTCAATGCACTGTAAAACTGCCTTCCCTATGATAGAATTTAATGCGCTAAAAACCAGTATTAGAAATTCACAACTATATAGGGTTCAGCGAGTCATCTTGATCTGACTTATATTTTCAACACTTTCTGTTAGATATCTGAGTAACAAATTACACGTTAAGCATCGCTAAATATTCCACATATTAATTTTATATATTTTTCCTTATTATTACTATTATTATTTATTTAATTATTATTAGAATCTTCAATTATGAAAGAAGAATGAAGAATGAGTTTGAAGTGATATCAAGATTCTGAAAAAAGAAGAATAGTTTTGCTCTAGCTCATGGAAATATGTATATCAACTGTGACGATAAATTTTAACTATTTTTATAATATATTATATTAAAATCCCATTATGGAAAAAAGATAATGTTTATTTTTGGATAATCTACGTAATTTTGATCAGCTGGAAAATGGCTAGAACATTGTCTGAACTGGCACAGCTCTCTCTTTTCCATTCCACATTAAAAGAGAGATGTATGTTACTTATAGATACAGGTACACCAAATCCGATTATTCAGTGATTCTTCGGTGAAATCTGGTTTCAAAAATGAGATTCTCCGGCTCCATAGCCGTTACTGACAGGACATCGCGATCTGAAATGCTGAGGAAGGAAAATGGCTTCAATGCATCATTTGCAAAATGTGAGCATAAAATTCCTGCGGTGGGAAGTCATTTACATCTTTTAACTTTATTTCATATGCAGACTGATGTTATGTTAATTGATTATATAATTTTATCTTTAGTTTGCTTAAATGCTGATGATGGAAAACTATAGTTTATCATTATATTATTACACTTGATATAACTTATTACCATCAGACCGAGTCATAATAATCATCAAATGTCTTGTACGTTTTAATTAATAAGAGAATAGCAAAGAGAAAATAATTAAACATTTTTTTGTTTTGTTTTTATTGTTACAGCTTGTCTTATATCTGTACACATTGTAACGATCGTCATATATTACAAGTTGCAATATTTCTAATACTAAAGTGAACAAAATTGTTGAATACCTTTTGAGGCATATTATATCTAAATAGTTAATTTATGAAAAAAATAGTTATAACCGAAAAATCGCAAATGCACTTAAAAATGTAAATATTTTTTTTAAATTGTTACAACCATCCTCGGTTTATTTATTTTCATAATTTCCAATTTTCTTGTGCGCTTTAGCCCCACTGGTCATAAGTATCTGTTATCATCCTGAGTATTTCCCATTTTTAGAGTGTCTATCAGTTACATAACTTGAAGCATTTTATATGCATAATGTCGTCTGACAACAAATTTCTCAAGATTGAACTGAGTTAGTTCATTTATTTCAATAAAATATCACTTTAAAATTTTTTATCCGATAGAAGTAAAATATTTTGTGCTATATTCGATATGCATCTCAATTTCCATACAATGTAAGCTTAAAAATAACCTGTCGACAACAGAGCAAGTATCATGGCATCTTCTAATTAAAAGAATGAGGCAAAAAGAATCAAACAGCGAGAAAAATTTTCAACGTGCTTTCTTCAAATCTAAAAGTAAAAATAAACTAATGTAGCTAGCTAACATTGGAAAGGAAAATAGCAGATCGATAGGAGAAAGACGCAATGCGAAATGAGCAAACAAATATTTTTTTAAACCACATATATAAGACTTCCTTTGGTAAAAATATGCTTGAGAAATGTCAAAGATATTGTAGCGACGGTGCCAAAGGACAAAAAAATATTTAATATCCTGCCTCCAGTTAGTATTCGATCCCTCTAACTGGATCTCAGAGGATAGGATAGCATTTTCTTCTCTGTATCTGGCTCTTTCTTGAAAAGGTGTTGCCTCCAGCCTATCTTAAAAGATTCAGCTTTTCTGACAGTGATCAATGGGATAGGCACGGACTTCGCTATATCATGGAGTATGTCCTCTTAATCTCAAAGCATATTTAGAAAATAATACCGAGCCTCGAAAAAGAATATCTGGAAAGAATCAATAGCAATTTCTTCTCCTGGAAAAAATAGTCGAATTATTAAAGTTATCAGTGTATATAGAAATAGTTCTCTTCCTGCGTCCTTATCTTGAAACATCAAGTGCCTCACCTTTATTGACCAAGGGAAAACAGTACCACAGATTCTCCATACTCATTTGCATTTATAATTACCTATCTTAAAGAGATTTTATTCTTTATAACTATTAATCAAATTATTTTCCTAATTTATTTTGGGATTTTTATACTGCTTTTTTTATCTCTATCGTTTTATAATGACAAGTGCAATAAACGCTGAATTATTCATTTTTTTAAATCCAAGTTTAGTTCTATTTATTGTTGATTCGAATCTTTTTTCTTCCTCTATACTAAGTTATAAATTATTTTAATCAGTTACATTTTTTTTTAATTTTCTTATTATAAATGACTGTATTTCTGCAAATATTTTGTCTGCTTTTTTTGTAAATATTCTGATTTCAATAAAATTCTCGTGTTATGCCAATTAACCGTCCAATGACCAAAATGGTTAAGAATATAGAATAAGGATAAGGTTAAGGTATGAGATGGTGCTTGGTTACTTTATAATAGTTAGAATAAATGCAAAAGTTTATTAAATATAAATGTAGCTAGCAAAGAATTGTGTATAAGGTTAGTAAGAAGCCTTTATCCATTGTATTTTTCTATTGTTACTTTTTACATGAATTTATACAGTTGAAAAGAATTTATAACTTTCCTATCATTTCTAAAAACATTTCTATGAATTATTTTTTATATCAACGAATTTTTTCAGGAATAAAGATTTCTAAAATGAAAAGAATATGAAAATTGTTTTCGCACTTTTGAATTACAAAGAAAATTGCATAAAAAATTTTTAGACAATCAAAGTATTTATTTATTATTCCTACATATGTTCCTTCGGTCATTCCATTATGGATTTTAGTATTCAAATCTTTTGATATCTAATAATATAAAATTATTTGGCACCTTTAGAACAAAAATGTACAAAACATATCAGTATGCTGCGTTAAAGGTATACCGTATACAAGATATTATGAAATTGTTGGTACATTTTTCACAAAATATTACAAAACATGTCGGAAAATATTAAAGGAAAAGGAATTGCGTACTTAAGTTGTTTGCTGACAGCAAAATATTTTATATCTCAATTTTCATTACTCATTTTAAAACCGAAATTATTTAAAATGAATGCTGAATTTGATGTTGTATTTTCATTTGTCTGGAAAACACACAAAATATTGCATTTCAAATATATCTTATTTAAAGAATTTTAAAATTTAAAAACTGTAATCCGAAAATTTATTTAAAAGACAATGAAATAACAATTTTTAAGTTTAACAAGCATTCTATCATGTTTTATAATTCAAAATAATTGCTTAAGTAATAACTTCAGGAAATGTTCTCTCTAAATACTTAATTATATTGCCCAAATAATTAATTAATTAAATTGCTCAAAAGATTTGATTTAACTTTTGAAAAAATATACTTGATATCTTCCATATTCGTATTTAAAAAGAAAAAGTAATTTTAACGGGAAAAAGACTGAAATCAATTTATAAATTATTTTCAAAATATCCTTAGAGTTTTCAATTATTTTTATTCAAAACTTTTATGCATCATGAATTGCGTTATCTAATTGTGAATTAAATCTAAAGAATAAGTCTGATTGAAATAAATTTCTTATTGAGCTTTCTTCTATAATTTGTATAAAAAATTTGATGATAAAATAATACAGATTATAACTCATTTATTTGAAACCCATCCGTGCGAAAGACGAATTTTTCTAACATATTTTGTAAGTAAAAGCAGGAAAAACTGTCAACAATCGCAAAGCAAGCAAAAGTATTACTTGTGAATTTAACATAGCCTTTGCTTGAAAAGAACACTGTTTACCTTCATTAAAATATACATATGTTGGAGCTAAAGTTCAGTTATTTCTAAGTTCAGTTAATGTTTAGCTATTTATAATTCAGTTATTTCATGAAATAACTTAGAATCGGAATTCTTCCATATTTCGTGCAATATGTATGAATCTCATTAAATTCTTACATATTACATAAAATAACTCACCTTGATTTATCAGTTATTTCATACAATATCTAGTTATTATATGAAATAATTAATCGCATTAATTAATTAACTTTCATATATAATCATATTTTAACAACATATAGCAAATTAACTTTTATACGTATCATAATTTCTAATATCTTTTTAAAGTAAATTTTGCAATATTTACAGTTTTCTGTATGCCATTAAACATCATTTCAAGGAATAAAATTCCTGTGGAGAGCTTGTCAAAATGATTGGAACTCTCTTATTTTAAGGTAATCAAGCAACAGCTTTTAGGGACTATTAGAGCTTTTAAGAATTTAATCAGGTGGGATTTGGAATTTCAGGTGGGATTTGGAAATCCTGTGGCTTCTCAAATGAACATGCACATTAAGGATTTTAGAGTAGTGTGTTACACTATGGACACTACACTGCGGATTTGAGAATTTACGTTATTGTTATAATCAAGAAAAAGGGTTTTTAGCCAATATGTTGAAAAATACCTTGTATGTTATGTCATAGAATTTTCTTGCTATTGATAATAATTTTCAAGACATATTTTCTTCCTTCTCAATAAATTCAGCATAATTTATTGAATTTCTGCAAATCTGAATTTATCCAGTTCTCATTTAATTCTATTATTATGGATAAGAAGCAAACTAGCCAAGGATTCTTATCAGATTTAATTCATTTGCATTAAAAAAAGAGATATTACTTAAATTACTTAATTACTTACTTAATTACTTATATTACAGATAAGTAATTTGACAAAGTCCTGGTTATGAAAGCGCTGTTATAGGATGATAAGCTAAAACTTAATAATTCTTACGTGAAATTTCAACGAATGATAGATCGATCCAGTTGCATCAGGTTCGACAAAATATACTTTAAAAATAACATTTAACATTCATCAATTGGCGAATATACTTTTAAAATATATATTTATAGTTTCAACATTTCCAACTTTTAAAGTGGAGGCTCATTCTACTATATCTATAGTACCTCTTGAAGCTTTACAAAATAT
The DNA here is from genome assembly GCA_026543865.1 of Argiope aurantia. Taxonomy (NCBI): domain Eukaryota; kingdom Metazoa; phylum Arthropoda; class Arachnida; order Araneae; family Araneidae; genus Argiope; species Argiope aurantia. The sequence goes on along the minus strand of JAPMOR010026961.1, from coordinate 1,134 downwards.
CATATACTATCTCATACACAGGACAGTCACCACATGTAATAAAGACGGGTATATATATTATGTCTATATTTAGTAGATCCACATATCAAATCAAGTAGGGTTGTAGTATATATGAAGTTATACTATTCCTATTAAATAGTTGTAAGATGTTTGGTTAAATGACTATAAACAAAAGAATGACTCAAACCTTTGAAGAAGGAATGCATAAAAAATTATAGTAAAAAGTACTAGAGACAATATGAATTTAGAAATAAATTAAATTGTAGAATTTCCAAACACATTCGAATTACTAAAAATATATTTTATTGATTTAATTTTGTTATACATTAATAGCTAAAGTTTTCCCACATATATAACTATAATTTTTATTTATAATTAATAAGTGGCCAGTTATTTGAAATTAATTTAACTATTTATCAATTCTAGCAATATTTCCTTTAAACACAAATTTAATAATGAAATACTTGAGAAAATTAGTAGATTTTACTTTCATCCTTATCCTTAAACTTTTTATTCATGAACCCTTTTTAATAAGTAGGGTAAATATTGATACTTGGAGATGTATTAGATTAACGTGATTTATTCAAGCACTCTTAAAAATCAATAGAAAAATAGCACGGATTTCAAAACAAAGGAACAACAGTTTATTCCCAAAATGCCATTCTCAAACTCATTTCAAAAAACAGTAAAAGGCTCGTAGTTCATCTTTATCATTTCATTCTAATTAGATTTATTCCATAAAAGGCTTTCAAGGGAAATGTCGCTTTTTAATTTCAGAATGTTTACTGGAAACGGCACTGAGTTTTTTAAACTTTATGAAGAGGAATCCAACTTTTTCCAGTAAGGAATTTATTTTTACTTCAAAAATAAAGCCCTCTTGTGTTCATAAATTAGACATTTAATAACTAATAAAAACTTTTCTTTTACAAAAATACATATATGACGTTCGTGCTTGAATACAATTGGCAATTATGAGAGAACAGCAGAAATAAGTAGTGAATTTATGTTCTCAGTGATTTGAAAAGAGGAATAACGAAGCTACTCAAAATAATTACTTCGTTAAATCTCTGCGAGTAATTAAAGTGTTTCCTTTATTAACTCCAATGACGCTGCACAAAATCACGATTTCTAGGC
>JAPMOR010026943.1:11119-25694 GCA_026543865.1 Argiope aurantia | reverse complement strand
ATTACAAAGATAAATTAATCATACTTTGAGCAAATGCAAAAAAAAAAAAATGAGTGACCATATATAATATCATATTAAATTGAATCTCCATTTAAAAATCAAACCCTTCAGATATTTTAAATTTCAGTATAGAATCTTAGAACAAAACTTATTAACACAAGAAATTTTACGATATCTTCATTATGTTGTTAGATATTCTAAATGTCGTACGAAATCATAAAGATATCTATCAGTATTATAGAAATATTTGTGCTAATAGAAACAACATCTATGTAATTCTTTTTAACAAACACGTTGCCCTAATATATAAAATTATTCCAATAGCTTTAACTACATAAACTCTTAAATACAAAAGTTATATCTAGAACAGTAGAAATAGTACTAATATGTTTTTCATATTATAATTGAAGGAACGGTGGACAGTATTAGGCATTTTTGCTAATCATTCACTTAGAGTTATAAAATTTTCTATTCTTGTGAATTAAAATATAAATACGCTACATTCCTTTTAAGGACCTTTTTAAAATAAAATATTAATTTTTAAAAATATTCCAGGCAACAACTTTATTCTCTATTATTTTTTCCATATTACCCAATATAAATTTATTTTGAGTAAAACTGTGTATAATTTTGTAATTCAAAATTAAATTTTAATTTTTTAGAAATATTTTTAGTAAATTTAGTAATTTACCCCTAAGTAAATTTTCATAAGAATTTTATGTTTTTCAGAACAAAAATTAACTTTTAGCTATCTAAAAAAACCTCGAAATATAAAGTGCATACCCTGTTTAATCTTTATTATTAATTCTATTTAATTTCTTCAAACATTAAGACACCTAAAACATTTCAAAGATATTTAAATCTAATTACAATATCATTTTGAGAAAAGTCACTAAGATGTACTTTTTTTCTCTAGGTTTTTTTAAGTATTCAGTTTATTGAACAATATATCTTGAAACATTATTTTAGTTGAATATAATCATGCATTTGGATGAAAAAATTATAAAAATAAAATTTCTTGTTTCTGGCCATTTTTGTTTGTTAAACAATCACAAAACAATTTTAAGTTCACTCCATTATGATTAAACTTAAATTTATTCAATCGTTGATAGACTATTGCAGAGAGAAGAAGAGGATAAATAAAGGATGTCAGTATGTCAGGAATATTAGTAGCAAACAATGTAATTGTTCCTATCCCAGTTTCTTATTTCAAGTTAGTTATTATCCCTGGATCCCAATTTCCTATTTCAAGTAAGTTTCCTTCAGTGAATATCGCATGTTAACTCACAATTAAAGCCGTCCATTCAAGTTTCCTTAATTTAACCAATATATGTCCCTTTTTGCGTCCGAGTAAAACCAGACAGAAGAAATTCCAAGTAATTATCGGAGACACTAAAGAATTGCTTTCTGAAGACGTTAATTGATTTCTTTGGAGTGACGTCGCTACCTTAATTGGAAAAAATATAATTAGCGAACGTCATTTCAAATCTGACTAAAAAAAAAAAGATACTCCAACTTCGAAAAGGATAAAGATTTTCTTAAAATCTTGAAATGTCTTGATCGATTGTTCGATGGTAGGATTTTTTTTTTATTATTATTATTCTTTTCTCCTTTTCTCTTTATTTTTTTACGAAAGTTCTTGCTGAGATTTTTTTTAGTTACTTTACAGATCTGAAAGAACTGATAAAATTGAATTATTGTCTCTTTACGGACAATGGAAAAGATATGTTTTAGAATTCGGGACAAAAGAAATGGCGTAACTTTATGAACTGCAACTTAGTATCTGGAAAAATAAAATTTAGTTATCTCAAAGTAACCATTGTTTTTTTAGAATCGATATTAATTATAACAATTTTAATCAATCTTGTTAAGCCGTTAAGATTTGTTAAGCTATTCCTTAACAAATATTTATTTCTTATTTTCAATGTAAAATTCAATTAGGGTTTTTTCTACCACATTTAATGATACCACATGATTAAGTTAATAGCATTATCGGTTTGTCTTTTAGGACTGTACAGCAGCGCTATATAGATATATTTTTAAAAAATTAAATTTTCTGTTTTTGTATAGAATTTTTTGTTTTTTACACTTTAAGATGATGTTTTTTACTATATTGGTGACTCTGGAACTCTAATGATCAACGCAAATGAAAAGGTAAAAAAAAAAAAAATGAAGAATTATGACAAGAAATGAAGCATAAAGCAAGAGAAAAGTAGATTGGACCGATTCGTTGTGCATTCCATGAAGACCCCTACGCACACAGAAATTGGTTGATACCAAGAGAAATCAATTAGTTTCCTCCGTTTGGATTTAGAGGCGCTAGAGCTGCAGTTAGAGTAGATAGACCTGGAGCGGGGATCATTGTTTTCTCAGTCCTACAAAAGCTTTGCTTTAAATTCCTTTTCTCACGTTATATATTTAAATGTTTCAATTTCTATTCCTCTGGCCTAAATAGAAATACTCCTGTTTTATCAAATATTTTTTTTTTTGAGATTACTCTTAAAAGAAAAAAAAATATACTAGGGTAATTATCTAAAAAGTCACTCTGATGAAATTTTTCCTGAGGAGTGCATTAATATTTCTGTGCAAAAGACGATAAAAATTGCGTATCTTATTTAACATTTATTTTTTGATTGAGCATTATGAAGTTGATTGAGTTAAGACAGTATTGAGTTTGAGAAAGGAGGTCCCAAATCATGTATCTGTTAATTAATTACTTACCCAGTTGATGACAATACAATTGGCAAATACAAAGTTCATATGTGGATTTCAAATTATAAATTTGCAGTCAATAATGGGTAATATACCTACGAATTACGGGTATTCGTTAAAATAATAATATCCTGAAAAATATTTTTTTGCATCACTGCCGATTTTTTACTGACGAGCCTGATTGGTAGTATATAGTTTTATAAAAATCCTTCACTGAAAATTGCTTAAATGAAAGAGAAATGTTTAAATCATTGATATAGCTGTATAGTTCAAAATATTGATTCTGATAGTTGCTAAAACTTTTTAATAAAATAAATAATGAATTATTTAATTACATTTTTTAAATTCATTTTCTCAGTACCCAAAATAAGTGAGAAGTTTGTTTTACTCTTTTTTGCTAATTGTTATTAATTTAGAATTTATTATTAAAATATCATTAAATTTAAAAATATATTTTGATAATTCATTAATAGATGGCATCGCTAGTACTGAATTAAAAGTTAGTTAAGTCAAAAGATGTTAGTCATGTTAATGTATAGATTTGGCAACTAATGCCCAATTAATTAATTAATTTTTTTAGTGATAATGTCTTTTGAAAAAATTATATTAATATACCATATATATGTACATAATTTATAGGGTGATTTTATACTAGTTCTTAGCCTGTATGTTTAAAATGCCCTAGAAAACCATCCTATGAAAATCACATAGGCCGATAAAAAAGGACCAATTTTACCCATTGTCAATTTTTTATTTTTTGTATAATTTTTGAATTTTATATTATATTATCTTCTATATACCTTCATATACTGTAAACATAGATATGATTTAAAAATTAATATGTTTTTACAAGAATATTATTTATTGCAACATGTAATTTCAGAAGTAATTGCATGCCCCAATGCATTTCCTTGTTTCAATGATAATATATTTTGAAAAATTTCTAATCTGTATGTCTAATTAATATCAAGAAAAATATCTGCAAAATATATGAGCAGTTTTTCATGCTAATACATTCATTAGAAAATTAAATTTAAGTGTAAATGAAATGCGGTCTTGTAGACCGCGCCTCCCCTGTTAAGTCCTAAAATTTCCCCTACCCATTTAAGAGTTAAAACATAAGCAAATTTTAGTTAATGTAATATATTTTATAGAACAGGAATTTAAGAATTGCAATATTTTTTATTTAAGTTAACTATTTATTTTGTAAATAATTGATTGATGGTAAGTTCTTAATTTCGTGGAATTAGAATTAATTTTACAGGTTACATCTCTATCATTAGAACTATAAATTTAAGTTGGTATATCAGCTAAAACAATTATGAATAACGAATATTATTTATTAGCTTATTTTTAAATAATGAGGAATGTTATTTTTATTTCTAATAATTGCATTTTTTCAATTTTCTCTGTAAAAAACAATGTTTTTAATATATACATGAGCAAAGAAATACATGTAACATTTTATAGTAATTAAGATTTTTAAAATACGTTTACGCAGCAATAGAAAGTCTAGAATTGCCCCTTTTTTGGAATTTCTTTTACGACAGGATGATTAAAGTGTGTATTAATATTTTTATATACCATCATTCCATAGATTTTTCCATTCTGGGTTATTTAATAGCAATATTGATCTTACCACAAGAAATCACAGAATAGTTTTTCAAATATCCTTGACATGTAACATTTTACATTACTTTTTGAAACTAATAGAGAACCATCTGTATCAAAAATCGTCTGCATCTTTTCTTCTTTTTTTTTGTTTTTTGTTATTCATCATAATTCATCAAAAGTATTTTTAAAATGTTACAATACGTCTTTTGTTTAAAAATATAATGAGTCAAAAACGTTAAAAATCGCAATAAAAATACTAATCCAATCCTCCAAAGTCATAAAAAAATTAATAAATTCTGAAATATTTTTATCGATTGCTCTATAATAGATATATTTATTTATATATTTTACTGAGATGGGTTTTTTTTACTGTTTCTAAGATTCTGCTGAGATTTTAAGTTCCTTTATAGATTTGTAGAACAGAAAAAATTGAATTGTTTTCTTTTTACTGGATAATGGAAGAGTCTCACTTATTTGATGGATTTTAGGAAATGGAGGAAAGGAAATAAAGCAACTGTTTTTGTAGTTTAGCTTCATATTTTGAGAAGTTTTTAGGTTATTGTCTGACAACTTATCTTTATTGAATCAGTACTGAAATTGAAATTAAATAGAAGCGATAAATGCGCATCTCAATGCTGATTAATAATCACCTAAATACATAATTTTATTAACCCTTAAATAATTGTTGAACATTAATTTCTAAGGAAAGAAAGCTTTCAAATTGATATAGAAATTAGTTTTTTTAGAATATTTTCATTATTTTTAATTGTGACTATTGAAAAAAAATTATTTTAACTCAAGTAATAGGAATAAATAAAAACTAATAATAAGGCAATTATGAGTTATTTTTTGGCAAATAATAATGTACATGATGTGATGTATTGAACATATTTAGGCTGTTAAACATTTCTTTAAAACATATTGAAAATGATACAACTAAGAATGAATGATTTTCACCAAAGTGTTATTCTTGCCATTTTTTAGTAATATTTATGGATAATATATTAATTAATAGCCATTTATCTTTATGAAAACGATACATAGAGAAACGGAAAACTTAGTCCTTTAGTTCTATAAATCTTAAAAAGAAACTGGGACCAACAGCATAAAAATCTTTAAGTCCTTGTTCTATAACATAATTATGGTTAAGCCTTTTGCTGGATGTTTGTTAGCTTCCACGCAACTCCGTTTGCCTGAAGGAAGAAAACAATACATTTTATTCAAACATGCTTAAAAATTAATATTTGTGTTTCTTAATATTTCTATACAAAATTACTTTAATACAAAACATTGAATAAAGATTTATGCAATGAATCTGGAATCCTCTTTGCTATAATATTTATGCAATATAATATTTTATTCATTTCTTTTATATAATGTACTGACAAAAAGAAATTCTGCTTTGCTTTTGTTACCGAGTGTTGTTTTTTTTTTTTTTTTTGTAAGAATAATTTTTTAGGATCTCCCAATTTATGATTGTTCCTGGATTTTAAAAATATTCTATAATGTACTGGTTATATTTACAAGGATTAAAGATAAGTATCAAGGATTACATAAAAAGTACGATAAGGATAAATATCTATATCTACATGTTATAATATAATATATAGATTTTTAAGGAGCTTATTACTAATGTATTTATCATGATATCTTATAATAATAATGAAGTTCTTATATATCGGAAAGTAATTCTTATTTCTTGCCGCATTTCTAAAGTAAATATTAGTGCAGTGGATTTTTTAATAGTCATTTGACAAGGAAATTTTTGATATTTATTTATTTTGATAATTCCGAGCGTACTAATATTTCTTTTCTATAAAAGGAGTGTTTTTTATATTACATACCTGCATATTAATGCACATTTTGTACATCTATATTTAATTGCACATTGTATAGTTTATGTCAAATCACTTATAATTCACATACCTTGAGTCTTTCTGTTTCGACCAGGCTTCGTTACTAGTATCAACATGAGCCTTTAGAACAAATAATTTGTACTATCATATAAAGCTAATATTTGAATTCCCTATTTAGATTATCTATTTAGCATGTACCGTGATATACCGGGTGCGGCATAAATTCATGCAAACTTCAAAAAGTCATAATAAAAAAGTAATGATCGAAAAAAAATGCGGTTTGTGGGAATATGTTCAGAAGCCTTTGGATTTTGTTAATTCCATTAAAAAAAGTGTATTTAAAATTGACAGATAAATGGCGCTCACACGTCATACTGAGACGGTTTATGCAAATCAGCATAGCTATAAAACACAAGGCTGGAAATGGATTTGTCATTCGACGCCAGTAGCATGCTATCGCTACCGGATCGAACATTAGAGATTAAACTGTTCTATAAGAACGGCGAATCCGTGACTAAAGCATTGCGACAGTTACAGACGGTGAAAGGAATTAAGGCGGGAAAAAAAACAATTTCATTGAATGGGATATTGAATTCAGTTCGCTATTTTGAAGAATCGGGAAGATTAGAGGATCGTCCACGAAGTGGCAGACAATCCGTCAGCACTGACCGCGTGTCTGTTATCCAAAGGGTCATGAGAATTGTGGCAGCCGAGATTTCGACGAGGATTTGCAGTACACGTGAAGCAGGTAAAGTAACAGGAATTCCGGAAAAGTCGATCTGACGCATTCTGCACGAAATCTTAAAACTGCACCCTTACAAGAAAGAGGCATTTAACCAGTTGATGGTAGGAGATTGCGAGAAAAGACAAGCCTTTGCAACATGGGTGCGCGTACAAATGGAGCGTGACACCGAATAGTTACTGAACATCATGTGGACGGATGAATCCCACTTTTCATTGCATGGTGACATCAATAACCAAAACAATCGTATCTGGGTGACATCAAACCACTACTTTCGCCGTATGTGACTGTTACGTGCGGTTTGACTGCGTCCTTCATTCTAGGCCCTTTCTTCTTTTTTGAAGAGCGTTGTCCTGTATCTGGTTGGAAAACCTGTTCCGTCACTGCAGAACGCTATCTTAGGTTTTTGCGTGACCACGGTATGCCTGCTTTGCAGCAAAGACATGCATTATCTTCCGTCACCTTCATGCAGGATGGTGTCCCGCCCCACGTTGCTAGTTTCGTTAAGACGTTTCTCCTAGACACATTTACTGAGGACAGAGTGATAAGAAGAGGATGTAAGAATGAGTGGCCCTCTCGATCGCCCGATATTGCTCCAGTGAACTTTTGGTTGTGGGGATACCTGGAGTCTCGTGTCTACCGGAGCTCTCCTGCCACTTTGATGGAACTGAAAGATGCCATTCAATTGGTCGTTAGTGGCATCGATGCCGACATCTTGCAAGCCCAACTTGCTTAATACCTTGTGATGGCGGTCATGTTGAGCATATTTTGCTTTAAAATAAAATGTACTATAATATTACTGTGCACTATTTCCTGATTTGCATAAACCGTCTCGGTATTACGTGTGACCGCCATGTATCGGTTATTTTCTAAATACAGTTTTTTTTAATGGAAATAACAAAATCCAAAGTCTTTCTGAACATATTCCCGCAAACCGCAATTTTTTTCGAGCATTACTTTTTTATTATGATTTTTGAAGTTTGCTCGGATTTATGCTGCACCCAGTATATTTGACAAGCTATAAAAATAATTAATTATTCTGTTATTTTAACATTCTTATAGCAATAAGAAAAAATTTTGGATACATTTCTAAACATTTTTGTCCAAATTTCCAGAGAAGGAGAAGAATTCCTTTATTGCCAAAGCGAATAATTTGCTAGGTTTTATTTTATCCTTCTAAGTATTTATTAATAATATACTAGAAGGGATAAAAATAATATAATTTTTACTTCATTTCTTTTTTATTAATAATATACGGCAAAAGCTTTCATGCCCACTTAATAGAATATTATCTGGTCAATATTGTACAGAACAATAGTACAATTTGAAAACTTTAAAAATAAGTGCAAATGAAAGAAAAACTTTTTCAAAGAAATAATGTGACTTACTCAATAACAAAGTCACGAAATATCTATTAAATAACATCGTACCATATATTTTCATAAACAGTTCAAAAACGTTTCAGGTGAAATAGACTGGAATCGTGCAGAAGGTGAGAGCAAGTAAATGTTGTTAGAGCCTTCTACTGTATTGCCTCCTAACTTAGTTATGATGTACTGACATCAGTTTTTCCTTTATTATCAACAAAATGAATTTCTATTTCTAATTTTATCTTCCTGCTATTTGCGATGGTTTCAGTTTGTAAAGAGAACAAAAAAAAATCTTACAAGAATTTTAAAATTTTCTCTTTTTTTCTAAAATTATAGACAATAAAACGAGCATTTTTATCATTCTGTTTCAGTCCTCGGAATGTTAACATAAAATCAGTCTTTCCGAAAAATTCCTTTCCACTTTCTTTCTTGTTTCAATGCCCTTGTTTTTAAAACTGAAAAATAAAAATCTATTTCTTTTCTTCTTTATTTTGAATTCTCAAACTTTTTCAAATGCGTCATTCATCAAGAAAAAATATAAAGTTACTGTCTGATGACAACTAAAGTTTAGACGTTGAATTCAGCTGCATTTTATTAGTTGAATCAATCAAGATGAATTGATTTAACCATTACACTGACTTTCAAGGACTAATTTTGTAATGACATAATATAAAATTTTTGATCTGACAATAATTTAAAATAGAAATACTTTTAATTTACTAGGTAAGTCCTATCACTGACTCTCCAACACGCCCAAAAGCACACAGATAAAAAAAATTAAAAATTTAAATTTTTTTTTTAAAAAACTGAATGACTGGACTGCTTCTACAGCAACATTGGCGGGAACTGTGGTTGAATCCTAAAGGCCATCACAGGCCGCGGTAATCCCTTCCCTAAGGAAGGACGTCCCATCATCTATGGGAGGAGCCAGACCATTATCTTTACGTACCTTTCAGGATGGCGAGAACCAACCCCATGTTGGAAGCTTCTCACCTCATTTCGAGTTACCCCCCCCCCTAGTGGGGGATTAATTTGCTAGGTAAAATGATTTTTGTTAATTAATAATCTATTGCATATCAAGACAATTTATACCCAAACTGTATATAGTTATTGTGCAATATTGTACATTATACTCATTTGTATAATATATAAAATGACGTTCATAATATTGTACAATATTTTAAATATTGATTATTAAAATATAATATCGCATAATATTGTATAATGTTGTGCAACATACTATGTTACCTTAGTAACAATTTGAGATAATATATTGTATCATTGTGTACTTTATTTTCTCAATATATTTGGCAAAAGCCTTCGTTAAATTGGCTTCTGGCGTTATGTTTGGCACATTATTACCACGAAATACTATATAATTTATAATTAATTATTAATAAATTCATACTGTGTGACCAAAATATTAATTTGCTGCATCTGATGTTATTAAGAGATAGTAACTCTTATTAAAGTTAAGAAAGTAAATTCTCGGAGTTTCACATCTAATAAATTCAGTAGTAAGTATACCGTGGTACATAAATTAAAATTCTATTATAAATACGCTTGTCACTTTTGACAATCTTCTGGGACCTCTGAGGATATTGGTCATGAAAATGAAATATGATAAATTTTATTTCTGTTTCACACAATGAAATTAATATCACTCTCAATAACATATTGATATATGATAAATATACGGCTGGGTTGGTCTGATTTTAAGGCCTCAATGTCAGTACCGAAAGTTTGAAGGCCTAAAATTATCAAAGATCCGTCATATTTGTATACTTGCTATACTCTATATTTCATGAGCTGATACAATGAGTTCTCAAGAACTGAGCTAGAGAAATATGAAGAAGGAATATTGTCACAAATATTTTTTTCTATCATTTTATCACGGTTCTAATCGATGAAGTACGTTTTAAAGCAACCAATTTTAAATATTTCTGATCAAAGGAAGTGAGATTTTAATAAAACAAAACAATTATTAGCTTGGAAAATAACCATTTAGAATTATTGAAATTCTAATTATCATGTTTCAAATTTACCATTTGGGGTTAGTAAAATAATAAAAATTAAACTGGAAACAAAGCTTAAACTATTATATAAATACCAAAGCCTATATTCATCTATAACATCTTGTTTTCTGGAAATTGCAGAAATCTAGGAATGGGAATTGTATTTCATGTCAAATAGGGATAAAAACAAACTCAAATATCTTTCTGAATGATATACTCATGAGAATAGTAAGACACTAGCTTGTTAATTTCAATATCTTTTTGTAAATATTTCTCACTTATAATGGTTTTTTTTTACCATTTGATTAATGTAAAGAGAGTTATATATTCACAAAACTAAGCCTATGTGTATACAAAACCAATAAACATAGTACTAATCTTAACGAAGTTAGTTAGTTATATCCAAAAACTCAGACACATGCTTAATTAAAGTGAATCTATAGTACCATCAATTCTTATTTCACCTGAAGTCAGAGACAATTTTTTACAGAATTAATTTATTTCAAGACAAAATTCAAAGAACAATTTCAGGTCCATTTGTATAAATAAATATATTTTGTCAAAGTAAACATTCTTCATTTCATTTGCCGGAAATGGAAAAAAAAGTCCGTCATAAAGCAGAATAATCAAGACAAATACTCTAGCATCTGATAATGACAAAGCATTAAGTATCGCCTGAGTTGGCTCGTCCTTAGCTAACGACAAAAGTCCGACATAATGAAGTTTTCGGAGTCCACCCAGCTAGAAAATGGACCACCACTTTCGCTCTGTGTACAAGAGATATCATTGGAAAGAAAAGAAGCATGGTGATTTAGAATAAGAAAAATTAGTCAATATATATGATGTATTCGTTCATGTTTTTGGTTCTTATTTGTTCTCATTATCTCATGGTTGATTATAAATAATAAGGTTTGATCACTTATATGAAAATTTTATCTTTAAGAATTATTTTTCATTAAATCTGTAAAACTGAAATCGAACAGTAGGATTAATTATAATCATTCGTTTGGGCTAATATATTAAGAAAGTTAGAGTAACGATGGTTCCTGAGATCGTCTTAAATTAAATATATTCAATTTTTTCAATGTTTAATTGATGTTATTCTATAAAGTAATTTTTATTATATGAAAGAAAAAAATATTTACTTTCTTAAATATATTGGGATTTATATTATTGAAGAAAAGAAAAAAAATGCAAAACTTTGAATAAGAGATATTGTAATTCAATTTACTACTTTGCATTGACTATTTACGTAGGATTTATTCAATAGCAAAATCATAGATTAAATTTCAATCCATTGTATTATAATACTTCTATTTTTGATTTTGTTATCTCAATGCTGCCATTCAAATTTATATGCAGATTCTGTATTACAGCTACAAAATTTTATTTAGAATTATAATTAAAGAAGCGTGATTTCGGAATTTTCCCTCGATTATTCTCAAAAATATATTAAAAAAACATTTAAAACATTATCTTAAAATAAAAGAAAATGTAAATTTAATAATACAGAATTAAAAAATACTTTACTTTAAACGTTTTTTTTTTATCTACTCTTTAAATATTGGGTTTCGGGTAACAAATGGCATGACATTTCCAATTTCTTTCACCATATAAAATATTAAAACAACTATAAAATATTCCTAAATGAATATATTACTTATTGTCAAGTTCAGGAACTACAAAACATATTGAGAAATTGTTATACCAAATTTGAATAAAAAAATATGCATATTTTATTTTGTGAGGCTTTTGTAAGATAACTCTACAAAATATTATAATTTGGGAAAAAAGCATTTAAAGATGCAAATATTAAATTTTAAAAGATAACAATTTCTCAAATACTCGATTTTTTAACGTAGTCACCTAAATTAATGCCATGATTTTATTCAAATTTTTAATGTTAACCTTAACCGGCTATTCCGACCCACCGGAAAACAAACAAAAAATTTTAATGACCGGATCACCATGACAGCAACACTGGTGGGAACTATGTTTGAGTCCTTAGGGCAACAGGTCATGGTTCAACACGTCCCGATGGAGGTATGTTCAATCATTGATAAGAGGTGAGGACCTCAACATTTTTGTATCCACTACGGTGGCGAGAATCAGCCAGCATACCTGAAACTACGCATCCTTATTTCTGAAGTGGCTCGCAAAGGGAGGATTTTTGAAAGAAAATCATATCACTGACTCTTCGACCCGCCCGAAAGCACATGGATAATAAATACTGAATGACTGGACCACCGAAACAGAACAGTGTGATTGGTTCCTATGGGACATCATCGATTATGGTACAACCCTCTCCGAAGGAGCTACGTCCGTCATCGATAGGAGGATCTAGACCCCCCATCTATTGATGTACCTTCCAGGGTGGCGAGATCCAAGCACCATGCCGGAAGTAACTCCTCCTCATTTCGATGTACCTCACAGGAGGAGAGTTTTAAAAGGAAGAAAGACTTCCGCTTAACTGGGCAGTTTACATGAGGAATAAAATAATGAAGTTAATTTTCGAAATTTAAAATCCAAATAAATAGGATAAATATGTTTTTAAATGCATAATGATATCGTATAAATAATTTCCGTTAGGGAGGATGATTTATGTATATCATTAATCGAAAAGTATATATATTTATACATAAAATGGCTCTTAAATAATTTTTGGAACATCTATATACATATTTATGTATATATGTATGTATAAAGATTCTTTACACTTGTCGATTTAGGTAAGGGAATCATAGGGATCTTTTAAAAGAATGTCTTAGATCGAAAATTTTTTATCCCTTCACTCGGGACGTGGGACCCACTGACTTAAGCAATTTTACAAAGCTTCTTTTGAATAAATTAAATAGAAAATGTGGAATGGAATCGGGAAATAAGAGAATATTTTAGAATGTAATTAATATGGGCTGAATTAAGATAAAACATTGGAGTTTAATTAGTATTAAATTAGATTTTAAAATTACATTGCACACACACACACACATATATATATATATATCAAAGCATTTCAGATGTCCTAAAAATTTTTCGCAAACTATTTTCAATACAACATTGCTTTTTTCTATTAAGTATTTTATGAATATAAATTATGTGAATTATTATTAAGCTTAGAAGAAACTTTGCTCTTACCAAACAACAACACTTTTGCTTAGAACAATGAACAATGTAAAAAAAACAAAAAAAAACACCTCTTTAAATCCTTAATCAAATTTTCTCCGTATAAACATTCGTTCTCTTTGCTTCAATAGAAAACAGAAAGGGTTTTGTTGCGGAGTAATCCATTTAAAGCGAATCCTCAAAGAAGTCTTCAGGTCCATTTGTGTAAACAAATAGACATTTTTTTGTCAAAGCAAATATCCTTCCTTTCACTCGCAGAAAAGGACAAAGTTAGTCATAAAATGGAACAATCAAGACAAATACTCCGCCACCTGATAATGACAAAGCATTAAGTATCGCCCGAGTTGGCACGTTTCACCCTTGCGACAAAGCTCCGATTTAATGAAGTTTTCGAAGGCCATTCAGCTAGAAAACGGACCATCGCATACGATTAGTGGACAAGAGATATCCTCTCAAAAGAAAAAAAAATAAAGCATGGTGGTTCAGAATAAAGAAAATTCGATACATAAAATATACGTGCTATGTTTTTATCTATGGCTAATTTAAAATCTATACGTTGTTTAAAACTTTTATTTTTCTAAGAAACATTTCAGTAAAAAAAAAAAAAAAAAAAAAAAAAAAAAAAAAAACCTTACTAATTTTTCACATATGACCAACAATATACATAAACAGCATTCCTGGTATTGGATTATATACTAAGCATTAATTGTCTATGGCTAATTCAAAATCTGTATGTTGTTTAAACTATTATTGCTCTATTAAGATATTCAATGGGCTTAAAGTAAACCCTCCATAAGTTTTCATATATGACCGATAAACATAAACAACATTCCTGGTATTGGATTATACAGTAACTGTTAATTGTCTGTAACTGATTCAAAATCTGTATATTATTTAAACTATTATTGTTTTAATAAGAATTTCAGTGAGCTTAAAATAAATGCTCAATGAGTCTTCACCTATGACTGATAAACATAAGCAGCATTCCTAGAATTCAATTATATACTAATATCTAATTGTTTAGAACTTAGCTATTGTCTTATGATTAAAACGGACATTCAATTGTTTTCATATATTATATATTATACTTTGAATTGATTGATTGAAATAATTTTTATACTACTTTTATATACATTAAATTTC
>JAPMOR010026943.1:0-11109 GCA_026543865.1 Argiope aurantia | reverse complement strand
GATTGATTGAAATAATTTTTATACTACTTTTATATACATTAAATTTCTTCTGAAATATTGATATAGCATTTTTTGTAACACCTTCCAATAATTAATATATTTTCGTATACGTTCAAAAATGTGAACTTTGATTATGAAGCAGGATTTGAATATTAAACTTCATCATATAATAATTTATGAACTCATTATAAGAATGTAAAATTAATTTTACTGAAAACTTTAATAGTATATTTGATGCATTTCGAGTCAATTGTTTTAAATGATTTTATTTTCCTTTTTTTCAATATAATTTGATAATATTTTTAAATATATATATATAATATTGATATACCAAATTTGTATTTCTATTTATTCCAATATACAATTTTTTTGCATGATTTTAAAGATTCTGTAAAATTATACGATTGTATTGTTAACATAATTAAAAGAATTCAGTATTGAAATAACATTTGAATACGGAAATTTTTCTAAAACTGCGTTATAAAGCCTCGATAAATTTTTCTTTTCGAAGCTATTTTCACCAGAAGCAATAATAATGTATATATGTGATTCAACAAAGACAAATATATAGATGTTTTAGTTGCTATATTCTTTGTAAGAATAAAACTTTCGGTTAATAACATATTAAAGCTGCCATCATTTTTTTCAAATTACAAAATGATAGTTCAATATACAATAATTTGAAAGCCATGTGCCTTGAAATTTAGTTTTAATAATGTTAGGACCAGTTTTATGCACCATTTTGAAAGTATATAGTGGACCCAATGATTTTGAACGATGTCAGATGATGAGGACGACTGCTAAGCCAATACTCCAATTTTCATATTGCTACATTGCTACAATCTGAGGACATTTGACTCTAGACATCAGGTAAGATCAACTATAGAGTGTATTTTTGATGGTGTTAGGTTTCGTACCGGAGATTATTTATTCTCAAATACTAAAGCATCTCACGAAACTGTAACAATTGTTTTTAAAAAAAACATACATACAAATAACATACTAACTTAGTGATTATCGTTAAGCGTAAGATACTTTGGTTTTGAATTCTTCCTATAGGGCAAAATGTGGATATCTCTTAATTGTGATCACCAATGTAAATTGCGGCTGTTGAAAATATCAGGGTTCAATAAAAAATATATTATACTGCCAAGAGGGTTGTTTTGTTTCATTTCGTTAAAAATAAATTTCAAGTGCTCATACGTTTTGTGCATTCAAATGGAGTTCGTATAAGGTTTGTTTTTATCACAATTTATATCACGCTTTTATATTTACACAATGATTTTAAGTTGTTTTAATGCATTTATTGGCTATATAGATAATAACACGATTGTTAAATCTCTTACAGGACACTATTTTAATTAATAGTATTTAAAAGATTAAAATTTCATTAATACATTTTTGAATCATGGAGTAATGAAACGATATCGTCTATTCAATAGTCAAAACAATTTTGGCATATTTTCTTTTTTAAAACTTAACTGAACGTTTAGGAAGGATTTATTTTAAGGATCTAGTATATTTAAAAAGTCATTTAAAAGCATATGCTTCATCGAATCAAGATTTTCCAATTAAACAATTTGTTTTGTAAAAATCCATTTTCTGTATATAATTTATTTTTTTCTCAGAACAGCAACTAAAATAGCATTGACTAGCATTGACTGTAGATTATTCTACAAAACCAAGGCGACTAAGTTACGCTCAATAGTTTTTTTTTTCGTAAAATTGTGTGTGTGTGTGTTTTCAGAGAAAATATATGGATACGAATCCTATACTGATTATGTATGAATATTTTTCAATCTTACCTACAGAAGAACTGGCCATTTAAATTTTAAAAAATGCATGAATGCACTTAGTTTAACATGTTAACACAATAACTCCATTATCCTATTCGATGAGATCCGAGCATATTTGTTTATGATTATGATCCTATGGCAACAATGCAAGTGCCACACAAATTTACGAAATGACGGTATATGACATTGTCAGCATGAGAACACAAAGAGAAACTCTCTAATAAAAATATAAAATGGGATTCAAATCGTTACAACCGTTTCTGAGATACACGAAATAAATTTATATATATACACGTTTAAAGTTATAAGATACTTTCAGACATTTACTTTCGTTGTTGCATTAACATTTGATATTAATATTTATAAAATGCTCATTAAAACTAAATTTATTATATTAGAATTACTTACAAAAAGCATTTGGTTTCAATTAATGAAAAGAACATTTTCCATACGAGGTAAATTACTTTTTTTTCATCATTTAAATAATTATTTATATCATAATATATGATGACAATGTAAATAATTATTTACTTAAATAGATATTTTGATCATATATAACATAAACCCCGAATTAGGATAAACACAAGCATATCAAAATCTGAGTAAACAGAAACACTGCCTATACGATTAATTTCGATAGTGAGCCGTTCCCAAACAATGTTAACGTTATTAGAGGGATTGTTGATTTAATAAACAGCAATTCATTTAACTTGTTTACACGCTCTTTATACATGCTATCTACGAAATTAAGCTTAAATAGACTTAGCAACAAGTCGAATGTTTACTTGTGATAATCTTAATTTTAATCGTTTTAAATTGTTTTCGTTTGAAAAATGATTTTTATCAAGAACTAGGTATAATTGCAATTTAAGTATGGAATCTGTTTTTCAATACTCATGTCGTTAAATTTAAATCATATATATTTAAAAGAAGCAATTATTTAGAAGCATGCAACTATTTAATAATTTTCTGTAATGGGAATCATTAATTGTCTGTCCTAAGAAAGAGAAAACGGCATATTTGATATTTTATTTAACCAATTTCACTCGAATACTTAAACGAATACCATGTAAGTCTTACAAATAGATACTTTTTAAAAATGATCTAGAAACTTCGGATTCAGCAGAATTACTTTGTTATTCTCAGCGCATTGTTTTAGCACCAATTTTCAAAAAAATATTTATTTGACTCTTTCGAAAACTATACGCATTTTTCATAGCATGGACGACAGTTTATGCAATAGTAATGCGTCTCGTTTACGATTTCATATTACTCTCCAACTTCGAAATTAAAATTATTTCTCAAGTCAGATTGATTCTGGACAGAAATACGGCTAAAGGATTTTAAAATTTCAAATTGCATAATCGTATTGCGGTGTAGTATACTCAACCAGTTGACGTGGTCTCCTCAAAATTTTCTCGCAATCTCTCCAAAAAATGCCTTATCCGCTTCTTCCGCATAAAATTGTAAATAACAAAAGCCGTGAATTGTAAAACCGTCTATCATTTAAAATTTCATGGTATTGACAAACACAAATTATGAAATATAGGTATTGACATTAATGTATTATTTTTACTGAATCTGTGGTGAGAATATGTGTTTTCAATGTCCTTTTGTAGACCTATTGACACTAAATTTCGACAAAGCTACAGTTGTAGTCATATCATGACAAATTTCATTGATTTAAATCATTATGTTCCCAATCTTTTGAAAGTACAGATTTTGCAGAGATTCTTTAGGTAAATTTGATTCAAAATTTGATAAGTATCCATATTTCAGATGCTAAACACGTGCATTAAATTTTATCTAGCTCTTTTCGTTTTGTAGATAACAAATTCACTTGTAATTTAACTGCCATGCTGACAAACTTCTTGTCAATATACATCATTCAAAAATTTGACAGGAATCTACAAATGTGATCCTCATTACAAATTTCAGCCGTATAGCTCGAACCGTTTTTAAATTATTGTCGGCAGATAGATAGATATATCAAAGATATGTTTTTTTTTCAGAATCAGAGTGGTCTGAACTGTGTTGATTCGTCAAAATATTGAGACTGACAATCACAATACTTCCTTTGTATTTTGTATACGATACGGTAAAAACGTTAAAGCAAATTAGAATTCTTTATCAGAAATATAATTATTTTATGTTTTTCCATTTGTTTAAATTACATTTGCATTTGTACTTTTTTCGTCATGTATTTACTGAAAAATAACGACTTTCTAAACTTTATTAGTGAATGATAAAGGAAAAATTTTACACTGAAATTCATGTTTTTTTTTATTTTTATTTTTTATGAAATGTTTAATATTAACAAAAACATTGAATGGAAATTGAAGAAAAAAACATGATTTATTTGCAATCCATTACAACAATAATGAGCATTTTCAAATTTTTTATCTTAAGATCAATATTAAAATAATTTGATAGCTGGAGCGGAATTTTTGAGTAAATTAAATTCTTAACTCTGAAATGGTATTTTAAAAAAGAATATTAATAATGTTAGGAAATTAGTTTGCTCAATTATATTCTTCAGAATTTTCGAAAAATAATTAAAATTAATGTTTTAATATTTACTTAGGAAGCAAAGGGGATGCAGAATACTGATCTATATTAATCAGCATAGAATATCAATATTTATTTTCCCATCAAAATAGATTGAAAGTATAAGGCGCAGAAATGATAATTATTTAAGAAAAAAATTGTAACAGAAGATATTAAAAAACAGATATAAAAAATAACGACAAAAACTGAAAACTAAAGCATTCAACATTTTAAATTATTTAAACTATAAATGTCTATAATTGAATGGAATTCTTTAAATCTTGAATATTTTAACCAAATTTTATATAATTTCCCATAAATAACTGAATACCATTAAAGAAAAATGATAAAACCTGATGGAGAAATAGCTTACTACATTATGCATGGATAACTTTCAATATAAATCTAACTCCAACCACACATATGTAGCTGGTTATCTGTTACATAACATTAACTTGATGCTCACGTCGGATACCTCTGAGACACATTCCTTCAAAGTCTCATAGCAAACTTCTTGAAATGTGAAACACTCTTGCACGTAAAAGTAGGGAATGCTCGTGTCATGTTCATATGTATATGCAGATTTTGCATTCTGTAGACGTTCGCGGCATATGTAGATCGTATCTTGAGATTTGACAAATGAGAAAGTTTCTTGCAAAACTGCATCATTTCTTAGCATGTCACTTCTCTGAAAATGTTTCACATACAAAGTATTGTTATACGGCTTTCCTACATTTTGTCTTTTAACCCCAGCTGCTTGAGTTGAAAATATATATTATAAATAAGTCTCCCTTTAAAAAAATAAGAAAAATTTAGAGTTTTCTTTTTGATTTATTCTTTAAAAGAAAAATTTCTAGAAATAGGAATTTCAGAATTATGCAAAGTATGGACACATTTTTAACAATTTATTTTTATCAATTTTTGAATTTATTTTATCATTTTTGATAAAATTCAATATTAATTGCTCAAAGACCAAATGGTTTTAGAATACTTAAAACTACAATGTTATTTGATACAAATAATATTACAATAAATTGTGCGTAAATAAGAAAATGCAAAATAATTTTAATTCCATCATATTTACAAAATACAAAGAGAAAGTATTGTAAGTGGCAAAATACGAAATCTAGCTTTGATTCGAGATTGCTAAGTTTTAGACATCGCTAAATCCGAAAAAAAAAATAATAATGATGCCTGGTATTATGTCCATCTGTTAACACAGGAACTCAAAAATACTTTGAGTTGTCGATATTCTCTAGACGGGAGAAATTCGGTACCCAGTCTTCACACCTAATTTATAAATTGTATCAAATTTGCACGATATAAATACAAAGGAAGTTTATTTGTTTGTATCAATACAAGCGATACAATAATTACAAAACCCAAATAGCATGATAAATTGCAGTTCTCTGTTAAATTATGAATTTAATCAATCTGTGGTGAAAGCTAATAAGCCAGTTAACAGATACGCTACCCGAGCAATTTCTTTTGTATTGAGGTCATGTTACTCGGCTGCGAACCATAAGGTCCTAGGTTCTATCCTTGCGCATAACAATCCGTCACATTGGTGACCTTGAACGATGAACCTTGAACCTTCGTACAGCTGTTATGGCGCCATCTACCCACAGCAACCCAAAGTCGTCAGACTCACTTGGCGCATCAGCATCGCTGTAATGCTTGCCATAATGCTTGGCGCTACTCAAATAGGTACGGGTGAATTAGACACAACACCTAATATATCATTACTCAACAGCCATATCGTTCGTCTCACCTCGGACTCACTGGAGGGAGAGTCTGTAGTGAAAGCTTATAAGCCAGTTAATAGCTACGCTACTCGATCAATTGCTTTTGTATTGTGGTCATGTTACTCGGCTGCGAACCGCAAGGCCCCAGGTTCTATCCTCGCGCATCACAAACCGCTACAAAACAAAGACATGCAAAATGAGTAATGTTTTTTTTCCTCTATAATACGAAGTAGAAAACACATATGAACGGTACCCTGAAAAAAAATTAGTACCCATGGCATTTACGGCCTCGTCCGAGACCAACAAATTTTATACGAGCATGGAGCAGGATATCTTTTTTTTTATGATGTATCCGAGAAATTTTGAAGATATTTTCTCCATTGGTTTTGAAATTATGTATACTGATTATCAGTAAAAATCCCTTTTTTTTTTTTTTCTTAAGGAAGAGACGACATGTTTAAAAACTGATTCACTCAAAAGATTTACTGGGAATGTGAATTTCGAACACTTTTATTCTCCATTAAATGGAGAATAAAAGTGATCGAAAAGTGGTAAAGTGGGGGGGGGGGTAAAGATAAAATTGGGGGTATTGATTGTCTCCCAACTGTCCGGATATATTTTGCATTTCTCTTCAAAATCATTTGAAAGTATTTTTCACTTAATTAGCTATCTTCATAGACAATCGAAGAAATATATGTATATTTGTTTCACCTTTTTCTATGTAAATTTTATCTGATTTGTATGGGATTTTTAACCTTTAATTTATTATTCTTATTTTTTCTGTTTATTTTGTATTTAAAAGTATAATATTTAGTATTTGACAAGAGATGTGTTTCTTCCCAATACATTTCATTTAGTTAAGCCATGGCAGTTTTAGGTTATAGCATTTACACTCATTCAAACTTCGGCATGGATTGGGCTTACAAATACAAATCCTGCCTTTTTGGTACTAAATTTCAATATTAAATATTATTTATATAACTTTCTGTGGTTTTAAATATTATATTCACTTCTACTCAGGTGAAACAGGGTTTTTGTAGAATTTCTTTCAAAATTTGATACAAATCTTGTGAAAATACCACTTAACAAATTTCATCTATCTAGATCTACGCTTTATTAAGTTATCGTGTGCACAGTAAGAGACGTAGATAAAATTACATAAATGTACAGTGTAATTTGAATCGAGGAGATTTGCCAAAATATCGAATTTCACTTACTTGATGATTTTAATACTTTCTTCTAAGTATAATGTTTCGTATACTATAAAGTAATTAGAGGCAGTATTGCAGATCAGTATTAATGAAAAATTCCCCAGAAAAATTTCTTTCTCAGAGTTCTCAATTCATATTTATAATCAACATGAATTTTTCTATTAAAAATTTTACAATTTATAAATTAAATTAACCCTTAAAAGGGCCATTAGTCATTTTATATTAAAATATTTTTAGGCTTGAAATTAGAATAAGAAATGGGATTCATTTAACTTAGATAAATTTAACTTGATTAATTAATTAGTATAGTTAAGTAATAATTACATAACAAATCAAGACACATCATTTTATGTAAGATAAAGAACTGAAGCATCTAAGTTTCTGACTTAATAAAAAATTTTGTAAGAACTTATGCCAACCTACATAATTTCATACAAAGATTGATAAATTTGGTGGGAAGCATACTTCCCACGCCCCCAGAAAGGGTTAAGTAGAATTTTTATATGCATTACTAGTATCAAAATACACAAAATGGATTATATATATAACTTAAATCATCCAAATATTCAAATTCATGATTTTATTAATAGTATTTCTAAATCATAAAATTGATGATGAAAAAAAATGAATGAAATTGATGAATAAAAATAAAGAAACCAGAAAGCTTTTGGTAGCCATAAGCTGTTTTTTTTTAATTTTAATTTTTTTATTTACTTATTTTTTGCATTTTTATTACCCTATTACTTGCTATGAAACCTTACATTTAAATGGAATGTTTTATTCCATGAATTTCACTCTTACAGATATTTAAAAACAAAATTGTATCTAATGCATTTGAAAACCGGATTATATTAAAGTAACTGAAAGACATTTCAGTAAAATAAATCTGAAAATATAAATGTCATGCCGTACAAGCTGGAATAAGATTTATGTCTTTCAAACTAGAAAACCTTGAAAGTATATACATTTTGTAGATTTATGACACAAGAAAAACTAAAGTACATTTGATGGATTATGCAAAAGTCTAAGTAACTGAAATGTCAAAGTTTATTCACTGTAATATAAATTGTATCACAAGCGAAAGGTAATAATAATAAATAAATAAATGGTTATTTTATATATGCATATGACGTTAGAACATTTTCATCATGCTAGTGAAAATATGTATTAAATAAATAATAAATCAAACTCTGAAAACTTAACTAGTCATTTATCCAATAAACAACAAAATTGTTGTATATTCATTGTTCTATTAATAATTTAGTTTAGTTATATATTAAAGTCCCATTGTAAAGCAATACTAGGGATATTTTGGGACGGACCTCATAAATTTAAACCGCAGTCAGATGACGAGGTCGACACTAGTGCTGACACCCCTCTCTCCCCACCACATCACACTAGGGGAAAGACGTTTGGCCCTGACGTATTTTACGTGCAACGGACCCCCTTACACGACGGTTCTTCGGTGGAATCGAGTCTCGAACCTGAAACCCTGTGGCTCACGAGCCTAAATCTTACCACCAGGTAACCGCGTCCCTTATAGTTCATCATAAAAAAAATCTTAGCGTATTCTTGGATTGAAGTCTGCCATTTGTTTATGACAACATGTGGTATTATTATTTATGGTGAAAATATGCTTTTATGCTGTTTTGAAACTGAGAATTAAAAAATGGTTTCTACTTTAATATTGCATTTTTTGTTGATTTTGAAAATGAAAAATAAATTACGTAAATATAATGTGTCCTCTAAACACAAATATATTTTTCATTGTCTCCTATACACCTATAAATAATTGCGTCAGTTTATTACTCTCTCAATCATTTTCTCTACTGATACTAAACGAAAGTTTGTGTTGTGTGTGTATGTGTTGATGTTCAGACTTAATCTAAAACGACAAAATTTGACATAAAAATATTTTGGAGAAAGGCAATATGCACCTTTGAGAGATTCTTTTAAAATTTTAAATAATTGACTCAGATTTTGAGGATTTATTGTACAACTTATGAAAATATTACCATGTAAAATTATTCTAATTCCAGTTTTAAAAAATTATATTTTTAATGCTACCACCTTCATTATCAAGTAATTTTTCTTCCTGAATTTTCGTAATTTTCCAAAATATTTCTTAAATATGTTTCAACAATTGATATTTTTGATGTAATGATATTTAAATACATTTTATTCTTTCATCAAATATTTAATCGTGAGGATTTTTTCTTCTTCTTTATTGAACTTATTAATGAAGGTCAATGAATCCTGGCCATTTCACGCGAAGTTTATATAAGGAATCAAAGAATGAAATACAATTTCTATAAAAGACAACCTGCAGTTTCAAACTGATTTCCAGATACTTTAATTTTTAATGTTCCTGGAATGTCAAGGAATTAAATTATATCTGGGTGGTCCACATATGCAAAAACATAATAAATGTAAAAATATTAAAACAATATGATTTAATGTATGCACCCTATGATAAAAAATAATTTTTGTAAAATAAACCATAAAAATCCTCTACAACAACAACAAAAAAATTGAAATAAAACACAACCTCAAACTTGACGAATCAATTGAGCGCTACAAGTAATTAATGTATTATACAATAATTCATTCTTAAAATCATGCAAAAACATTGTTTCTTTGCACTATTGTGAAAACTAATTTTTCTTAAAATGTTACATTGACTTCCCACGCTCCATAATTTTGATCTTTAAACTCTGCGCAAGAGAAATTATTGTTGATACAAAAGAAATGACTTATAGCTTGAAATGTGCAAACATCAAGGATAAAAAAACCCCCAAAAGATGGAAATGAATGCTACATTATATAAATATAAAATCACTAGAATAAATACACTTTCAATTACGGAACATTTTCTTCGTGCCAATCACAAACAAATGCTCTCTGAGCGTGTTTGTGCGAATGAGATACTAAAATTCTTTCACATCTCTCTTAATTTCTATTTGTTTCAAGCGAGCGTATATTCGGATGAACTCCCAGCAAGATAAAATGCCCAACACAAATTGTGTATTAAATATTTCCTCGTTCCGCCTGAAGGATATAATGAGACACTAGATCCAAATAGTGAATTCCCAAACACAACAGATTACCAGTTTCTCTTGGAGGAATCTATGTAGATGTGGCTTAAGATATCTACAGAAAATGAGTCTACCAGACTCTTGGATCGTGCATTTTGTTTGCGAATGAGTAAACCTGCACGAATGGAATTATAGAACGTGACTTTGGTTCTACATGGAAGATGATGGGTAACATTTGTGAAATCAAATTACTTTCCCAACTTCTGATTCTCTAAGGGGAAAGTTAGTATTAAACGTTATATTTCGTTCATATTTAATATTTAGATTGAAGGAAAAAGATATTTAAGTATTATTGCAGTTAACACTATGATTTCAAATAAGCTGATTTATAGAATATAATTTTTTTACATCTGAATGATAACGGAGAATAATGGAAGATTTATATATGGAATAAACTGAAATTGTCTAGGGTAGAAGAACGCATCCACTGTCCTAAAGTTCTTTATATATAAAAATTGATATTGGTACAGATAATAAAATTAAAAGTCGTCATCTTCAGTAACATATTGTGTAACTGCTGGCTAATATTGGTATAAATAAGATAAAAAGGTACCTGTCAGCATGCACCAAATTGCTCAATTTGGAAATAATTCGATTCATTTTTTTCCCATTTGAATCATAACAGGGAATTATAGACATATTGTTTAATCTTAAGTTCATATTGGTATAAATAAGAAAAAACAGTACATGTTTGCAAGCACCAAAATGCTCAATT
>JAPMOR010026940.1:19081-67486 GCA_026543865.1 Argiope aurantia | reverse complement strand
ATGGTTTACTTTTACATTTATTTGCTCACTTTTTTGCCACTTAAGCTCTCTCCAAATATTGAACGTTCCGAAAGTTTATAATCTATGTGTACAGAAGATTCACAAGTATTTTGTACTCCATGACTCAATGGATTTCTTTAATCAACTAAGGAGATTTTTGTTTGAATGTGAGAAATTTTTTCCTTCCGATCCTCACCTGAAACTTGGCATAAAAGAAAAGCGCTTTAGCAGACAATATTATAAAAAGACAATCGGTCATCGGTATAAAGATCAGCTGTGCATTCGATTTTGGTCTAAGATAAATCATTTGAAGGCTCCACCAATTTTCAATAAATGCAGTTGTTTAGAATACGAATTCAGAGTAATGTAGCTGCAGTTCAAGATGATGAGGTATTTCCTAAAACAACAAACTAGTTGTTTTAAAGTGGGATTTTGAGCTAAGGCAGTTTCAATGAAGGAATTAAGCATTACTATTGAAGAAATCTTAAGAATATCGAATTTTTCATTGCTTTTTTAATTACCTTCATATTTAAAGAAGATGTATTCGGAAATCGTATTTTTAAATTATCAAATTTTGTATGCATTTTTTACTGATGTTGCATTGGGTTGTGTTTTGGGTTGCATGGGCCCAATTTAGGAGGTCAACATAAATGATTTTTATTAATTCCTATAAATCCTTCAGGGGTTTTGATAACTGTTAATAATGGGCTCTAAATCTATTAATTATAATAAAACCGTTTTGGGAAGCTTCATTTTCAACCTCATGTAATGTCTACAAATACATAAAGATAGCTTTGATGCACTTTCGTAAAATAGATTCGTTTATAAATTTCCTTTTGCTTGCACTCCTTGAACTTTCTGCACATTGCTTTGGGCATAAAAAAATTTGACCCACAAATAAAAATAAAAAAAATCAGTGAGCGGCTGGAACAAAGTAGGAACTTTTCCATAAATAGGAGAGACGGAATTCGAAAAAAAAGTTCTTATCTCTGCCCACATTTAATTTATTAATAATATAATTTATTTAAAAATCATAAAAAGAAATTTGACTGCAGTTTTAAAATGTATTTAGTTGAAATTCAAAGAAAAATAGCACATCTGTTTAAGCGTAATTTGAAGAACTTTTTTTGAAAATGTTTCTGCAAACACAATTCACATTTTTTTTTGTCGTTAAACGTGATATAAAAATAAAACTTCAAATATTACAATAAGTTAGCAAATTTGCAACATAAAAATCCTACATTATATTCCAAATATAAGAGCATGAATATCTGAAGAGCAGAAATAAGTGAATGAACATAAAAATATTTACACAAAATAAAAACATTAAGAGATAAACTTACAAAAAAGATAAAATTCTGTGGAAATTTAATTTACTTCAGCATGAATGAAGGCAGAAGACATTTTTTTTATTTGAAACACATAATTTAAACACAATTTTTCTATAAAAAGTCACTTTATTATCTATAAAAATTACAAATGATGTTCATTCTTGAATAACAAAGGAGTATATTTATTTTAATAATGATGTTACTCTGTTGTTGATGTATGTACTTCTTTGAAAGCATGGCACTGATGATCTTGAGATTCTTTCAAGCATCACGAGATACAAATCATCGCATCTCAAGGTAAATTTATACCTTCAGTTTTGAATTCTGAAATGTTGCCAGTCCTCATATACAATTTCTTAAACAAATATTTACCATATATTACAATTTCAGCTCAGCAATTTTGTTCGAAATTATATAAAATATTTCAAATATCGAGTTTATATTATCCTTTGTTTACCTATGAGACAAGATACAAAAGACATTAGTTTATATTTTCATCACAACTTGTTTACTTTTTCAAATTCGTGAATAAGATGTTGTTCTCGAAATTTCAATCGGCAAATCAATAAATATATAGTATTTCTTAATTTAGATATTATAAGCTAGAATTTTTTTTCTCAGCTCTAATGAAATCAATTTATTCATCTTTTATTCAATAACTAATTTACTTGAAGACAATTTGAAAAATGATATCATTTTTTAACCATGATGATATATTTTTCCTCACAACTTATTGATAATAAATTTTTCACTACTTAAAATTTGATTTATTCAGATTTTGGATCGACAGCTTGCTCACACGTTATCAAAATCATTTCTTAAACGAATAGTTCCCATTATTTAATGGTTATACTAATAATTTTCAATTAAGTTTAAGATTTTCAGTCTCTTAATATTAAAATATCGTTTCTTAATATCAGAGAAAAAAAAATTAGCATTTTTATTTGAATATTGACTTAACGCGTACGCCGTTTGCCCAACTATACACATTTTTTTTTCTTCATTCGAATCGTGTGAAATTTTGCATTTGCAGTGGAAATTTTGCATTCTTTTTTACTTTCCCGTTAGCGAAGTACAGAGAAAATATTATAATCGTCAAGAAATTCGAACTCGCGATTTTCACTAATCTTAACATTTTAGATTCATTAGTACGTAAAATACATTTTTGTCATTATATCTGTCTGTCTTCGAACACGTCACGTATGTGAACACGTTAAAAAATACTTTTTTTTTTTCAGACTAGATGCATCTGCTAACGGGCAGAAATTAAAAGCAAAATCAATAAAAAGTTCAGGCAATGATTAGACAAGTCCAGACACAGAAATTAAAAAAAAAATACATATAGTGTATTTTCTTTTACTAATAAAATATAGAATAGATAAATGCTAGATGACTGCCTGACTCAGCTTTTTTTTTTTTCCTTGTCTTTGCTGCTGACATTTTAATCTTGTCAGTTGCAGTGTTATTTTTTTTATCCTTCCTTTTTTTTGACGTGTTTGATCTAACAAAAAGCAAATTATGAAATTAAAAATATAGAAAAGGTGTTCACTTTCTGGTTTAGTTCATAATCCGCTGTCATATGGCTGCAAACTGGCTCAAAGTGAAAAAAAAATCAATTGTTAGTAAGTTAATTCTTTTATGTATGGAAAAGGACAAACTTTTAAGCGCTGCCCTACTAGGTAACAGAATATTTGAACAGAACAAATTAGGAAAAAATATATATAACTTGCACATTTTCGTAAAAAGCAGTATGATTTTTTTACTTTCTAGTATATGAAGTATTGAAATTGTAATTGTCAAAAAATTCGAACTCGTGATATTGACGAATCTAAACATTTTGGACATCCATGAGTTCTAAAAACATATATCTGTCCGTCTGTCTATCAGTGACAAATATAACTCAAAAACGTTTTGAGCTAGACGAATGAAATTTTGTTTACGGTCTTTGCACCGCAGATACTTGTCAGATTTTGAGAAAACTCCGTTGAGAGAAGGTCTGCCTGTCCGGCTGTTCGAAAATAATTTCAAACGATAACGACAAAACGAAAAGAAATATATCAATAAAAATCGGTGCACAGATTTAACACCTGTCGTGTACCAAATTTTGAGCTAAATCCAATGAAGTGTTGAACGTATGTCTGTATGTATATTCAGAAGCATGTAAACCCAATAACTCAGAAACGCAATGACTTAAATATATCAAATTCGGTATGTGATTTTGTGACTGGAATCGTAGATCTATGCCAGATTTTGTTTTCAATCGGTTGGGAGAAAGAAACCGTATCTAAAACACAAATTCACCTTTTAACCTTAAAGCTACACTTCTATAAGTCGAGTATTTATTGTCGCATCTTCATCCCTCTTGGTATCTATGGAAATTGATAAAAGGGGAAGGCTTATTTAGATAAACAAATTTATTTGGTTTGGAAGCAATACCACAAAGTGAACTCGAACAAACATTCGAGTCGTTATTAAGCAGTTGTAACAAATGTATTGAAGCCGAATGAGTTTTTTTGTGCATAAAATTTCTAAAAAAATATTTACATTCTTTTTTTCAAATTTTATAAACCTAGTTTTGAAATTTCTTTGATGGATTGAGTGTATTGTCTCGCAACAAAGTAGGCGTATTTCAAAAACTATTACAGATATGCTTGTAATTCTCAGGATTCCAATAGTTTCAGTATCGTGGTTTTGCTCTTACATCAAACTTTTAATATATTAAATTTCACTTTTTTCTCAATTACGTGTTTAAAAATTCGTAATAAAAACTCATTTTCTTTTATCTATGAATTACTTTTGACACTTTGTATAGCAAACACATGTTCTTTTAATGCGCCAAAAAAAAAAAAAAAAATCGAGATATTTATAGTAGTTTCCAAGATATGGTCAAAAGGTTTTAAGGTTCCTTTAACACTGAAAGTATCATTTTTTCTGGGATAAAAGACATACTTCATGACAAAAAAAATCAATTGTGCTAAAAAATGGTAGGTGTAATGAGAAAATTCGAGATATTGATTAATTAACTAACTCGGTTAATCAGTTTGTCTATATGAGCAAACCTATTTTTTCAAGCCATTTACATCGATACCAGTATTCTGAAAATGCAATTATAAATGCTCGATTTGCAGAGGTATTTTTTTAGACGGCTGCAAAATGGCTGAAAGGGCATTCTGTTATTGTTGTTTCCAATGGCACTTGCAATAGGCAAGCCCGCTGATTTGAAATCAACGATTTTAAGCCGAAAGGGAACGTCTCTTATTTTACTAGCGCCAACTAGGGCCAAGAGTACGATTTTGATACTCACGCATCACATTCGCTTGCACAGCCCCCTTTTAAAGGGGGGCACATTCACACATCTCACAGATAGAACAAATGAAGGACAACCATGTCCGAACCGGGACTCGAAATCGGGACGCCTAGATCACGGGGAAGACGAGCTACCCTAATGCCAAGACGCCGGCAAGGGCTTTCTAATAATATATATCAAAAGAAAAACAATTTACCTCGAAAACCGAATTTATCAAAAATGATCAACTTAAAGTATCATCATCTTGCTCTGCTGTCTCCTTCATATATGTCTTAATTTTTTAACTTCTTAAAAGAATCTAATTTTACAATACAAAATAATAAAATTAAATCTCCAAAAATTAATATCTTTTTATAAATTTTTAAACACAACAGTCAGAAAAAACTTATATGTAACATAATAACATTTTTACATGCTATCAAAGCTGAGGTGCGAAAACATCAGAATCCTAAAAACTGTGAGCATATCATAGAAGTATTAATAATATTTATGAAAAAAAACTTGGTAATGCCTTTCGACGCCTGCTTGTTGACTGACCGGATATTATTTCTAAATTGCTTCCATCGATTTACTCGTCGCGGTACATGAGTTTTAACAGTCATTATAAAATCGTCGTCGAATAATTCCCAGTTAATATGATTTAAATATAAAGAATCAATAAGATTTTTTAAGATAAAGTGTCAATAAGATTTTTTTTTGACTCAGTAGTAAGAACCATTATTCAATCTAGACGACATTCATAGACAGATTCATTTTAGAAATTTGGAATACAGATACCAGATGTGATATCCATTAAAGCTAACACAGGTTAACCGGTTTTATAATAATTTTCCTTTATGACACGAATGTTGATTTCTTTTTAAATATATTCACTTTAATAATCCTCTGAGTCTCATTCAGTTACATATTTTTATTTTAATCTTGTTTCACACCACTAAAAAAATTAACCTTTATCCATTGATGTTAATTTGGTTAATTGTGATTCGAAATTACAGCAGCAATATCATTTTCATTCAAGGTATACTTATTTATATTCTCATCATGTAGCTTTAGTGAAAGAAGATAATTAAAATAACATTTAAAAAATGCTATAGCCTTAAAAGAAAAATATATTTAAAAAAGCAATGATATATTTATAGTATAGGTGATATATTTATAGCTGCAATCTCCTATCAAAAATAAAAAGATTTCGAAATTAAGTTTCATAGATTAATGAATAATATAAAAGATAAATCTATTATGTCTTCTTTATTCATAAATTAGCTTCATCTAAAGATGTTGGAATTTGGTTCAAGTGTTAAATTCTTAACTATTCGTTAGAAGTTCAAATATTATTGAACAAGGTGAAACATTTCTGCTAAGTTCACCATGTTTTTTCGAAGCTACAGCTGAAATCCAGCGTAAAGAGAAAAATTATTTTGATGTAAAATTTTGTACATTAAAGAATCATAATAAAGGATACAAAGGAATTCTGTCTTCTTTATTGATGAACGTGTTTATTCTGAAAATGTTTGAGCTTGATGGCGCAGTTTTATATTTAACTTTGTGCACCAAGTTCAAACATTCTCGAACAAGCTCCATCTTCCCTCCACAGCTCACTATGTCCCTTTGAAGCTGTAGCCACAACCTAGTTTTAAAAAATAATATGATTTTGAGGTACAATCGTAAAGAGTAAAGAAAAATATAAAGGATATGAAGGAATTCTGTCTTCTTTATTTGTGAAATTGTTTATTCTGAAAATGTTCTAAACTCGTAGTTAAGGTTTATATTCAACTTAACGTACGAAGTTCAAATAATCTAGAACAAACTTCATCATGCCTCCAAAGTTCACCATTTCACTTCGAAGTTGTAGCCACAATATAGTATAAAATATGAAATGGTCTGGATGTCTCAACCGGTATCTGGAATAAGGAATAAAATAATTTTGAATGTCATTTTCATAAAGAAATGGAAAATATAAAGTATAATAGCAATTCTTTCTTATCTATTCATGGATTTGCTTATTGTATAGATATTCGAAATTGGTACAAATATATGCATCTAAGAAATATATAATTAATTTTATATTTAACTTTGCATATCATATTCAAGCACTTTGAAGAATAAGCTTAATCCTGTCTCCTAAGTTCACCATGTCACCTCGAACATTCAGTCGGAATCAAATATAAAGATTAAAATGATTTTTAAATTTAGTTTCATATATTAATGAAGAATATAAACTGTACAATGGACTTACGTCTTCTGTACTCAAATTTTTTTTTAATTCTAATGTAGTTCAAATTTTGTTTGAAAGTTTTATTTTTAATAGTTTGTTCGATGTTCAAAGCTTTGGAACAAGATTTATCCAAAATTCACCATGTCTCATAAATTCTGATCTGAAATCTACAATAAGCAATAAAATTATTTCAGGTTCAATATCACCGATTAATGAAAAATAAAAATAAGTGAAAGGTATTTTTCTTTTTTATACACGAGCTAACTTATTTTTAAAATGTTGGAAATGAGTACAAGATGTTTATGTGTAACTCTACATTTCTATGCTCAAACATTCTAGAACAAGCTTCGTCCCTTCTCTTAATATATGTCTTCAAAGTATAAAGAATAAAATTATTTTTTGGTTTATTTTGAAATTATTAATGAACAATATAACGGATATAAAAGAATTATGCCTGTTTTATTTTTGAACTTACTTATTTTTTTTCTTCTAAATTTGTACAGGAGTTATATTTTCAACAATATTTCGAAGTTTCAGCTGCAGTCTAGTATAAGGTATGAAATTATTTTGAAGTTCAGCTTCATAGATTAATAACCAATATAGAGATCGCAAAAGAAATCTGTCTTCTTTTTTCATGAGCTTGCTTATTCGAAATATGTTTGAATTTGATACGGAAGTTTTATATCTAACTGCATTATTAATTTCAAACTTTCTAGAAGAAGCTTCAAAGTGACTCTTATGTTCACCATGTCTGTTCGTAATTTCAGCAGCATTCTAATGTAAGAACTAAAATAATTTAGATTCTTATTTTTTTACCCTGAGTCAATCAAAGAAATATCAAACGAAAATTAATCTTGTTCAGTTAAAGTCCATTACGCCTTACGTTTTTCCATTACGCCTATTAATTTTCCCATTCATCGATAGCATTGTCATAAATAAACCTTCCAAAAAGTTTTATATTTCTGATGAATATTTTGAGAGTTATAATGTTTTGAAAAATGACGCTTCCAGATTTTCCTTTTCCTCTATTTTCGCTTTAAATTATAAACAGCACAAAAATAAAAGTTTGTAGTTGGAACCCTAGAAGTCCTTCGGTGTCTTAAAAAGAATCAGACAACAATTTTGCTAACTCATATAAAAGAATGCTATGGTATCTTAGGAAGTGAACGAACAGACTTTTTGGCAAAAGTTGCTTTAATATCCCAATTAATATAGATGTCAGAAATCCTAAATGCCGCTAGAAAAAAGTCACTTACCGATAACTCCTTAGCAAGTTGGAAGAAGTGTACGGCTCTTTATCGAAAGCCAACTAAACAAAAAAGGTTTTTATCCTGACATTTCCGGCGACCGACCCTTTTTAAAGTAACTCAATTTCTTATTGGTCATTGTGATTTCAGTCAGCATTAAAAAATGTTTCATCAACAGAGCCGTGACATAATGTGACTATTCCTTAAGAAAAATTCAAAATGTTGTGAGTGTTAGGTGAGGTTTTTTTTTAAATTTTTAATTTAAGTTTTTTAATTTTATTTTTATTTTTACTTTTAATTAATTTTTTACTTAAGACTTTTGTTGTTCATTGTTCAGTATATAAAGTACAACTATTAAAAAATAAATTTGAAAAGAATAATAAAGCCGCTTGGAACCGTTCTCTGAAACTATAATATATTTCTCAATTTTTTTTTGTCAGTTGAAGAACATAATTTTACAGGACAAAGTCATGAAATAACTTCATTCCTAAAAAAATAAAAATAATAATGAATATTTTCTACGAATTCTAAACGTAAGTTAAAAAAAAAAAAAAAAGGTGAATAGCATCATAGTAAAATTTTTACATGACAGGATAGCTAAGATACTAAAACATCAAAATCCTAAAAATTCCGACCATATCTGTAATAGTTTTTAAAATATATACGAAAAATTGCAAAATTCCCACTGTCAAGCGGCAATGCCTTTACACGCCTATTTATTGAGGAATCGTATATTATTTGTAATTTCTGCTATCGATCACGGGTTTTAACTGCCTTTATATGTCCGTCGAATAACTTCTTGATTTTAAAACAAAATGGATTTTCTTTTTTAATCAAAAATATATTTAATCAGTTGACATAAAACATAACGAATATTAACTAGGATTTCTTAATATAAAAAATAATTATTATTTCGCTGAGTTGCGTTTTTCAACAATTCAAATTTTTTTTTGTATATTTCCTTTGTTGTTAAAATTTAATTATCAATGGCCAACTGCGAAAATAATGCATATTTATGAATTTTTAAATAAAATTTAAGTGCCATTCCTAGAATTTAAATACTTTAGGTTTCGTTTGACACTAGAATTTCAAATGAGGATGATAGGTACAGCCGTATTTATAAATGACAGTCAAGGATAGTTGCAATTTTTTTTTAATATCTAAAAGCATTTATATACGATATTATAAAGAATAATTTTTTATATTTATTTATGATATTCTATTTGTTGGAATTACTTTCTCATCTGTTCTTCAAATACGCTTTGATATTTTTAATGAAATAAACAAATTAAGATGACGTAACTTAAAGCAATTTAATCATTGAATCTAAGTAAAATAGTGAAGAACCAATTACCCCAAGGACAGAAGTCAATAAAATATATTTAAACTGTTTTTTTTTAAATGGCAATAAAAGCTCATGTTTTGAACAGGACCATTGAAGCCCCTGTTAATGAACAGCTTTTATGACAATTTTTCTCTCTTGTAACGCGAATGTTGATTTCTTCTCTTTAAAATATATTGACTTTATAGCTTCCTGAAGCTCATTCAGCCATATATTTGTATTTAATATCTCATTTTATATAATTAAAAATATTGCATTGACCATTGTTTTTGATATTATTTGGACATGTGTTATTAGCAACAGCAACACTAGCGTCATTTTCATTCAAACTAGGCAGCCAATCACTTGTTCACAAAAAATAACATTATTTCTCGAATATAAGTAAAATGAAATTTCAAAAAGACAACAGTCATAGCTTTATCACAAAAATATATTTAAAAATATGACGCTATATTCATAGTTTGTACCTGATACAAATCTGCTAATTGCTTGCATTCCCGTGCTCCTTTTTTTGTTGTTTGTAATCCGGTATGAATAGAAAGTCCCAATAACGCATTCATATACAATTTAATGGTCACTTGATCTTTTTTATCGCCTTTTTTACTCCTATTTCCCTTATGATTGTATAAATATTGTGCTGCACTATGGATGAAATTACTTCAAATATTCAAAAAGACAACTTATGTTTTAGATATTGAGTAATAATAAAAACACGCCTTTTGGTCATTAATTGATTGAAACAAAAAATTCGACATAGGACCGAAATTTTAGTGTCAAAGCCTCATACCGAATTTCCTATGTCTGGCGTGTTGCATTTCTGAGTAATCACGTTTGAACATTCAAGAATTGACAGACTAACAAATAGCCAATCCTTTGAAAGAATAGCCTAAAATTCATATAGCTCTTTAAGTTTTATGATAAAGCATCATACCATATTTCACCCTCTCACCTTTAAAAAAAATTTATTTTCACATGCACGTAGGTGAATATAGAGAAATATTAATTCAGAATTTGTCTGAAATTCGAAACAATGCTACATTTTTCAAGCAAAAATCAACGACAAATTTCATCATGTGGAAATAATTTTAAAAAAAGTTTTGTCTTTTTTTATTATTATTTCAGAGGTCTCTAAACCAAAAAGTTTCAGTAAATTCACGGAGTCATATTATTGAGATATTACAAAGTTTTGTCCTGTATACTTCGCGTACTTAAAAATAAACAATTCCCTTGAGATAAGAAATTATTAATTGCGCTGATTAATTGTTTCATCACCACAAATATCATTCCTTTTAATGAATAGTAGGTATTTTATTAGTATGTTAGGTAGTAGATATGTCTCTGATTCAGCAGTTTATGTCAAATATTTGGATACTTGTAAGAATTTGGCTTAAAAATTAACACATGACAAGATATTCAATGTGGAATTTATTTTTCTTCGAATTCCGTTTTGAAAATTTAAATTAAGATTTTGCCGTTTGCTAAAAATGTAAATTTAAATTAATAAATACCTCAGAAAAAATTCCAACATATATAATATTTTTCATTTAAAATTATATGCTTGGTTCTTCAATTGTTTAAAATTTAAATTTTTTCAATCTAATATGAGTATTAACAGATTTCAACGAATAAAATCCATAATATGCTATTAAAAATCAAAGAATAAAATTATTCTCTAAACTAGCATTATAATTAAATGGATGAACTTTTATTAACAATAATACCATTAATTTAATCACCCGAACAAATGCTTATGTCATTATTAATTAACAGATTTTCCCCAAGCAAAGTATTTAGATGAAGAATTTATCCTTTACAACAAATAAAAAAATGAAGAAAATGAAGCCATATGATTGATAGCATTAAAATTATGTAATGATGAAATGAAAGATGCTAAACAGCATGAGATGTTAGCGATTCCTACAAAAATCTAAAGGGCCTTAACGCTTTCAACGCTACCAACGAGATACCTCGTCTTTCAGATTCTTACATTGATATTTGATATTTGCCTTTTCATGGAGTTTTTATCTAATTCAGCCTTAGCGATGAATGTATTAAGATTCAAAAAAACAATCTTTTCAATGGCACCAATAAAATTTACAATTTTTTCCAATTTAATTGGAAGTATCCGAAAGATCAGATATCTCGTCGGTAGCGTTGAAAGTGTAAAGGAAATCCTTCTAATTCAAGAAATAATATTTCGCTATCAAACCAACAGTTTCAACTAAAATAATTCAGTTCCCTTTATGTTTGATGCATTAATATATAATCTGAAACATATCTAAAATATCAGAAAATAAAAAAATTAACAATATAAAAGCTCAGACATTTTGGAGATTATCCCTCCTTGTCATCACTGCTCTTATTTTTCATATATGTGTATAAGAGTGTTTGGTAAAAATAATGTGACTTATCAAAAATGCAATATGATGCCCATCAATGTCAAGGCATTTTTATCATGCAATGTTTTTTCTTATTCTCCTGCAGAAGCGAACCGTTTTATTCTAAACAGTCGTATTTCAGGATGTAGTGAAATCATTTCTAAGTATTAGCTCAGTTTGATTTTGTTAAGCATAATTAGAACAAATTTCATTCCCTTTTCATATACGATTTGCAAATAAATATAAGAGAAGGACAATATGTATCTTTAAATATATTTTGTAGAACTTCAATGGAAAAAAAATGTCTTATTCCGATCTCAAATTCAACACTAGAAACGCACTCATATTCTTCTTCTGAAATATGCAAAAGTACACGTACAAATGAAACAAAAAAATTTAATGACAACAGAATAAGAAATTCTGTAGAAACATTTTAA
Organism: Argiope aurantia; assembly: GCA_026543865.1. NCBI lineage: Eukaryota > Metazoa > Arthropoda > Arachnida > Araneae > Araneidae > Argiope > Argiope aurantia. The sequence continues at coordinate 55,229 of JAPMOR010026940.1, read as the reverse complement.
GTAAATATAAAATATTCGTTATTTGCTAACGAAATTTGTGCATATTCATATGTATTTCCTGCCAGATCTTAAAAAAAAGATAAGATTCTGATTAAATGTCACATTAATCAATATATAGAAAGAAACAAAATTTTTAATAAGAAAATATATTATTAATAATTCGGTAATGATTGCAATTTTAGCAATAGGCTGTATCTATGGATATAAATCAACTAGATGTTATACAAAAAATAGAGCAGGATTATGTAATCTGATCAGAAAAGAAAATTTTCAGGCAGTTTGATAGTTAAACAAAGGGACTCACAGGATCATATATATAATAATATGGGAATTATGGCTTGAGACAAATAGATCACATTACATTCTTGCAAATCGTGCACTGACTTTTTACTGTAGAGACACGTACCTTTGGCAAAGGGTAAGTTAACTATATGAGATAAAACATATAATTTCGTGAACAATTTATGCATGATGAAACGAGAACTGAATACATAGGACGTGAGAGGCTATTAGTAGATGTTCAATGTTTTTTTAAGAGTTTACGCTTATTTGACGAGGTCATATTCTTATCTCAACATCTAAGCAGTTGCTATTGGTCAGTATAAATTGTGCAAAGAGAATTTTCATAGATTAAAATACTATATAAAGGAGACAAAAGTATTGATGTCTTCTTTATTAATGATCTTGCCAGTTCTGAAGTGCTTGAAATTGTTACGCCAGTTTAACTGTACCTCCCAACTTCAAACATTTCAGAACAAGCTCCATCCGGGCTCCAAATTTCAATTTGCCTTTTCGGAGTCGCAATCACATTCTGGTTTTAAACAAACAAATAAATTTTGGAGTTCCTTTTTTGACTCCTAGCAAATAAATATCATTATAATAACAGTTCTTAGGAAATCAAAACTATGGTAAGTTAAATGTATTTTCAATATTACTTACTGTAATTCCCAGAAATTGAACAAATTTATCCCAGAAAAGGAAAAACTCAAAAATTTCATACTGATTTATTTTTAATAGCATCTTCAACTTCTATTTCGAATCTCTATCACAAATATAAGTTTAAAGTAATATTTGCCCTGTCTATTTGCCTAAATCTATAAGTGTAGTATGAATTATAAAAACGGACTTTCTATCTAAAATGAAACATACCTTTTCTCTAAACTTGATTTTTTGGGGGCATTTTTGGTACTTGATTTGGTTTGAACACTATCATATTCAATGTGTAACTTTATTAAGAAACAGAAATTTAAAATTTTAATACACAGATCAGAAATATTTTAAAATTTTAAGAATAACGGCATTTAGTATTGTAATTAGCATTTAGTAATAGTATTTAGTCTCGTATTATTAATAATGACAAATACATTTGAGGGATAACTTTTATTGATTAAACCTACTAAGGATTTTAGTATCATCAATTATGTATTTTAGCAATGGCATGGGGAAAAAAAAATGATAGCAATTTGTCTGAAAAATTGTTTCTTCTTTATTTAATTCAAAATTGAATTCTATAACCAAGAGCGATTCGTATTAAGAAATTGAAAGCTCAGAAAATTAATATCATTAAACTATCACTACGAAATTAACTAACTCATATAGACATAAGATTTTCAATTCTTCTGGAAACATTTACAATGTACAACTTTGCAATATAATAGAATATTAGAATCGAAACTATAATCGATTGGTGACAAGAAGTTTAAGGAAATTTTTTTGCCAATCAAAAATATTAGATTTCAATTCCTTTCATTTTTCATTTCACTATATTCCATAACGCTATGAAGATATTAATTAAGTTTCTACTGATATTTGATATTTTTACTATGATTTCCACTTTCATGAAAAATTCAGTAATGTTAACTTATTTTGTGTTAAGAGTTAACAAATAAAATGATATTGTTAAAACAGCCATTGTCTTGGATAAAACAAAAAATAAGATTTATTTAAACTCTTATCCTTCGTGAAGCATATAATGTTGAAATAGCCATCGTCTTGGATACCTCAAAGGTGGAGAAAATAGCTTCAATTTATAAACATATAGGTTTTCAAACGATTTTAAGATAAAATTTAATTTTTGTTATTCGATTTAATCAGAAAAATCCAATTTTACAAAAAAAAAAGTACTCAGAAAATTATAGTAACATTTTCATTTTCTTTTTAAATAATGATGACAAAATTCTTTACCATTTTTAGGCATTGCTTCTAAATTATGTCATATCCCTATTCCCACTGCTCAAATCGTCCTTGAACAAATATTAGTATGTGAGAAGAATTGTAAAAGTCTTTAACAACTAATCAATGAATTTGTGAGAAGGAAATTGGGAGAAGAAATGTTTCAAATGACTCAGAAAATCTTTTAAATGGAAAAGATTGCTTTATTAAAATGTGGATCCTAAAATAGAAGGGGGAAAATGCAACATTTACATCTATACTCAACTAAAATTTGGTGTTATTTTTCGTTTTGATGGATTGTAATAGTCTAAGATAATTTGTATCGTCTGATAATTTACATAGAAGAGAGAATGACACATATTTTTCATTAAGAAAATTTAAAATATTGATATTCTGAAAATAACTATGTTAAAACAAAATCACGTAAACTATTACTGCGATTGTTAAATATGTTTTCGAGAAGGACATTACATGTAAGAAAGGAATATCAAATTTCAATAATCTGTCAAAAGAATAAAAAAGGAAACTAACAGAAAGAAAGGTGATCTTTCTGAATGAGAAAACAATTCCTATTATAGACAAGCTATAAAGGTTGAAGCAATATCAACTCAAAATAAATATAAGCTCCTTATAAAGAGTATTAAAAATAGATACACAAAGTGACGGAAGGTAAGGGAAGTTAAAATTTAACCTTAAAAGTAGTAATATTTCCAGTAAGTATTAGGTAGAAAATTAAGTAATAATTTTAATTTTTCTTTAAAACTTTAAAATAAGTATTTAAAAACTTTAAAATAAGCATTTAAAAACAGTGGAAATGTAACTTACTTTCATTTGAAGAATGTACTGTGAGAATATTTGCCTTGCCAAAGCAAAAAAAAAAAAAAAAAAAAAAAAATTACTTAAAAAAACTTTTTTTTTACATAAATATTTGAAAAGGCAGTTTCATTCAAAAGGCATATTCATTTTTCATCGTTTCATTTACATTAATATAAGATTTCATTGTTTTAATTAAATTAAGATCTTTTCGCAATGTGAGCCAAAATTAAAAGGTGAAGGTAGGTCCAGAAATAGAAAGAAAGAAAAAAAAATCCGAAGATTTATTCTAAAACAAAGGTTTAATGTATTCATTAAGTATAAACTGCTCTAACTTTAAATAGAACTTGACTCAGTTTGAAATTACTACTATCTATTAATTAATTTTCTTTAATAACTTCATACACCTCATGAACTTTTCTTTGAGAACAACTAATTCAGCAAGATGATTGGTCAGAAAATTCCAATGGGTCAAAAAATGGGTTTTACAGAATATCACAACAAATTAATAATTAATAAGGATTTTATTACCTACTGACAAATTATTTCAACTATCTTAAAATGGGAAGAAAACTTTTCTTTCAGTCCAAAAGAATTTAATAAAAATTTGAGTCCTTGTTAGAGTTATAATATGAAACAAATTAAGTAAACTGCAACCCCCGGGAAATTAACTTGGTACCAACCGGAATATATAGATTTGGAATTTTCCTCCCAGTAAGTTTTAGTAAAGTAAAAACTTACTTTTCTGGTGAGTAACTTTCCAGTCGATTCAAACTGGAGAGCCATACTACTTTACTTTTCCACAGCTCCGCAATCCAAGACCAAGACTTGGGATTAATCAGGAGAGTAAGTAAACAATAGAAAGTGGAAAGGAGAACCAAATCAACAAGATACTTCATGTTCGCGAATCCCGTCACACTGAAAGAAAATACGCCCATGAGGAAATGTTTCAATAGTTCTTTATTTTTTTTTCATTTAAGATTAATTTTTTATGCATGCAATTCAATGTAATTTTATTTCAAAAAATATTTAATTTTTAATCACAAGGAAGAGAGAATCATTAATATTTTAATGAAATTTCAAATTTCTTGAAGAAAAAAATTAATTTGAAATTATTCAATTTTTCATCAAATGCATTCTTTCACACTTTTAATGAATGCGTTCATTAACGCTTTGATTTACACATCTTTCCTGTTTTCCAAATGAAATTTTTAAAAGTAATGATTGTATTTAAAGATGAAACTGTCTGAAAAATATGAATTATTCTATGAAAAATTTGATTTATTAAAAGTACATGTTTAAATATAATAGGGTATAAACAATAAATTTTAATAACCAGAGCAAGACTCAATGCTCTCCCTGTATACTATGCTTATTTTGAGGAAAACTTATAAATTCAAGTGATATTAAAAGAAATTTTATAGAAACATAAAAGCGTACCTTACCTTGCCTGCTCTGTTGTTGTCTTCGAATTCCAATATTTTCGGTTGCAAAAATTTGATTCGAAGTACCTGCCTTTAAAATTGTTAAATTAATATTTATTTCATAATTTTGAAAGCAGCTACCTCACAACAAATTATAAAAATGGTACTGAACTTTGAATCGCCTTGTATTTGCCATCTTTTAAAAACATTAATTCTGCACAATGTGATGTAATGGAAATTGGAGAAAATGCTTAGAATCATCAACTATTTTAACGGACACACACTGCTTGTTCCTCCAAATTTCTTTTTCTAAAAGTGAATACTATAAAAAAATGAATATCTTGAGGAAATCAGAATGCTTTAAAAAAAATAAAAATGCATTTGAATTCCTAGACTCAAAATGAGCAGACTGACAACATTTAGAAAATAATTTTGAAGTGAATTGCGTATTACTTGGTTTCTCTTCTTATCTTGGCGTATAGTGCTCCTAGGCATAAATTGTTTGAATCGAAAACTCTATACTTAAAAGCCCCCCCTCCTTCAAATAAAAAATAATAATAAAAATTCATTAAGCAGTGCTCTTCTGTAATTAATTACAAATTTTTAATTTCTTTCAATGTTCAATAAAATCATTGGTGAGTTAAACAGATTTTTATTCTAACAAAATTTAAGGTGAAAAATAATTTAAATGCGCAGCTTTGCAAAACTATAATCAAACTCATAAAATTTCCTCCATAAAATTTTTTTTCCCGCTTATGTGGTATGAATATTTGTAGAAGGTTTGTCGCGTCGGAAGTTATCTTAATTATTTGAATGTAGATCTATGCATATCTGAAATGTAAAGTCCGCAAATAAAGCAATAAACAAATATCTTGCTAGGGGTCAATTATTGTAAAATCAGAGAATGTAATTTATAATTCTTTTGAAAGGAATTATTAAATTCGAACCATGCTAAAAGTAATTTTAGAAAACAACAAAAGCGCAACTTTTGTATTGGAGATACGTTTGCATGCTCACATCAGACCAATTTCTGGTATATCACTTAATGTTTTTTAATGATAATGTCATTTGTTCTACTCAGCTGAAAATACTAACCTAGTGAAAGATTTTAATATCCAAAGAAAAGCGTTAGCAGTTTGATAGAATAAACAATATTATAATAAATTTGCATTACTTTATTTTTTGATTCAAAGAAGTTTCTTTCAATTCAATGTTCTGCAAATTGAAAAAATTGGACACTATTCCATTCATTTATATCATTAATGAGACAAAATTATAAAATTTTTTACAAATAAATAATTTTAGGCTATAAATTTTTCAATTTATAAATATGTTTATATTTGTGTAATCAGCATTTATTTATTGTTGGGTATAATATTAACAGAGCCAAAAAGTTTTCTTCTCAGCTCTGCTCCTCTTCGTAGAAGTAGCCATTAAATAAAAATATTTCATAAATCGTATTAATCTCAGGCTTAATCCATGATGTTTGAATTCATATATTGAAGAAATCTTACCCTGTTTCAGTATTCGTATAGTCGTCATGTATCATAAAATAGGGAATTTTCGGAAAAAAATTTAGAAATTTTTTTCAAAAATAAACTTCTAATGTAAAATAGTTTTCAAACGAGGAAATAAAATGCTGCACTGGAAATCTTTTTTAGAAAAAGTTATATTTTGTTTCTTACCTGACCTTTTCCCTTCGAAATGATAAAAGCATCATTTAAGACAGATAATTTGAATTGCTAGAGGAGTTGCTTATCATTACACGAATTTACGTCGCATTGCAGAAACTCATGAAAATGGCTGAAATCTTCTAGCGTATACGCAATGAATTCCGGCCGCCAAAGTGACGCCTCTACTGCAGTTAGCTTGCACACTAAGTATTATCACTTCGTCTCTGTGATGAAATGTTTGACAATAAAAATTCTTTGTTCATCATTATTCCTTATTACTGGCTTTTTTACTTTCTTCACGCATTAGCACTTTTGCGGCAATTAGATTTTAGATTGTAAAGCTTTTTGTTTTGGTGAGTTCCATTATCACTTAAGTTCTGATCATTAGTTGAAAAAATCAATCTCCATTGTATAAATGATAAATAGAATCATATCAGGAAAGGTTAATTTTCTTTAAAACAAAATTTAAAAACTCACTCATTTTATGGATTATTTCCCCAGTCATCATCGTTTTTACTTACCATATTGATTAATCTACTTATTTGCATGTTCTTATCTGTGAAACCCTCACGAGATATCAGTTTCCCTCTTTTCTCTATTGATGAAATCATTTATTCTGTTTGGCCAAAATTGCGTACCAATAGGAAAAATTTAAACCATATGGTTCGCAACTTTGGCTCATAAAATTAAACAATGATTATATTATAAAATGAACTGCTTTTTCTTGAACCAAAAAGCGTCTTATATCACTATAAAAATGTTTAGAATCTTCAATAATATTTTAAAGAACAACAAAAGAGTAGCTTACCATGTCTATGCATATGTTTCTTTAATACTAATAATAATTTCTGGTGCTTAAACTTGAATCAAAATCTGCATCCTTACACTAACAAAATGCTTTTTTTGTGCAATCAGTAACTAAACCGTTCTCACGCTCTGTAGTTTAAGCTTTAAAGAAAATGTATTTTTCGAAAAGCAAGAGCACACCTACTTCGTAAGAAATTAAAATTTTCTGTTTGTGTTTTTAGATTCACATTCCTGGGAAGTCTGAGAAGAATAAATTTATCCTATATATATGAAAAAAATAGTTCAGAATTTTACGTATGGGTTTAGGATTCAGTAAAAAAAAACGAAGGCATTCTTTTGAAATCCTTCAGAAGGCATTTTAACTGTTGCTGTGCAATATTTTGGAGAGGTTAATTATTACTTGTTGGTTATTGGGCTTAGAATGTAATTCTGAATGTATTCAAATTCAGAAAAGGACATTAATGTAATGAAACTAATTTAATGAAACAAGAAATTGAATTACAATACTTTTCTTATATAATATAAATTTATGAATTATGATGGTTCAGACGAATAACAACACATAAACTGATTTATAAAATTGCTTCGATAAATTATTCAAAATGTTTTTAATTCCTAAAAAAATTTCTCTTGGATATTTCCATTACTCAAATCTGTTCTATCCATCAGTTGATACAATTATATTACAATTTTCAATTCTAACAAGTCTCCTGTTTATCAATGATATCGTTAAAAGAAAACAAACAATTTTTGAAATCTCTTGATTAGGTTAAAGTAAAAAAGGTTATATTAAGATGTCCTTAATATTTCGTATTTAAAAAGCAGTTTTTATGCAGTACATATTCTAAGTTTAAATCATAGAACATCAGGCCTCATGTGTAATTCTTTTAGAGAAAAACAAATTACATACAGAAAGAAAATTATTTAGCATATTATGTTTGAAAGAATAAGAATGGAAATATAAGAAAAATTAAAAAAAAAAATTATATTAATCTGAAATTGATGTAATAAAATAATACTTATTTCTATTACAGACATTTAAAATAAATAAATGTAATAAAAGAAAAAATTAAAAAATTATGATGATAATTTATTGCTATAAAGAGGATATATAAAAAGAGTCAAGAAATCCCTAAATGAAATGATAACATTTCAATAACTCCCCACCTTCCATTTAAAATGTCAGCATTCCTTTTCTAGGGAACAATAATATTATACACTGGTGTGCAAAACTTAAGCAACAGGTATGTTTTTTGCCATAACTTCAAGAGAAATCATCTGAGAGACATGAAATTCAGAATTGAGATACAGCATTTTGTTCTGAAAGAATGACGAAAGCATAGTTGCGCAGAAATGAATACAATGCATACAGTATGGAATCAAACAAAAAAAGGCTTTATTGAACTCATAGTATCGTTACACATGATTGTCTGTCCAAGAGGAAGAACAGAAATCAGATGTTCCTTAGTATGGGATATGCCCTGCCCTTACTGCAATGGTTGCTTCGCACTGTCTCCCCATATTCAGCACCAGATTGTCCAACAGTTCTTGAGGTAAGATTGCCCATTCCTCAATCAGCATCTGTTTAAGTTGTCGGGTGTTCCCAGGAGGATGTAATCGTGCCGCAAGGCGTCTCCCCAAAGCATCCCACACATGTTCTATCGGATTTAAATCAGGGGAGCACGCCAGCCAATCCATTCGAGTGATATCTTCACTTTCCAGGAGCTCCTCAACAGCATGAGTCCTGTGTGGCCGTGCATTGTCATCCATAAAAACGAAGTCTGATCCAATGGCACCTCGGAACAGACGCACATGGGGAAGGATCACCTCCTGACAATAGCTATCTCCAGTTACAGAACCTCTGTCGAAAACGTGGAGCTCAGTCCGCCCGTTCATCATAATGCCTCTCCAGACGACAACTCCAGGACCACCGAAACGGTCTCTTTCCGGGATGTTACTGGGATGAAACCGTGTCCCGACCTCTCTCCAAATCAACTGGCGTTGGGAATCGCTTGTGGCACTAAAACGACTCTCATCTGTAAAGAGGACACGACTCCATTGATGAGATGTCCATCTTTTGTGCTCCCTGCACCACTCTAAACGGTGCCGCCGGTGTAAAATTGTCAAAGGGATGCAGCGTTCAGGACAGTGGGCGAATAGGCCACCTTTGTGAAGGCGTCTGGACACAGTAAAACGTGACACTTGTCGCTCCGTTGCTGCACACAGTTGCTGAGCAATGGTGCTTGCTGACTGTTTTCGGGTTCTTTTCGCCTGCAGGACGATATGTCGGTCATCCACTGCAGTTGTTTTCCTGGGGCGGCCACCACCAACCTTTCTCACAGCTGTACCTGTGGTTTGGAAGACCTTCCAAGCGCGCGAAACGACACTTTTGTAGATTCCGAACTCTTCAGCTACACTGGTCACACTACGCCTCTCCTCCAGCTTTCCGATCATTCTTCCACGTGTGAAATCGTCCAGGTGATTTCTGCTAGCCATATTTCATGAATTAACTCACGTACACTTGCAGCGAATGTCTTTAATTGCGTCTCCGTCCTTCCTTTTATTGTAGTGTTGAGCTGTGCGCGCCTTCCGCACGGGATTTGAGTACGCTCACGTCGCCTGTGACGTTTTGTTCCTGATATTTGCATACGCATGACCTTTCTCTTGAATTACGTGTTCATTGTACTGATCGCAAGAACTCCTTTTCTGCAATTTCATGGCTATCTGCTTAAAATTTGCATTATTGCTTAAGTTTTGCACACCAGTGTATATATGAGGAACAATATAGGAGATATCTTTTTGGATGTCCTTCTTGTTGTGTTTATCAGTTTCATGAACCAATATTGATGATAATAAATTATAGAAAAAGTATTAAAATGTTGATGTATAAATAACCTACAATCTCCATGACAAAATCATATAAATCCATTTTAATGTAACTGTTAAAACAAAAATTGTTTTGAGCAAACAACGATCTTCATAAGCGAATTAAATCGTAAATAATAACTCACTTATAGCAGAATTAGATCATTTTAAAAACGAAAAAAAAAAACCCAACTTAGACATTATAGGAAGTATTTCCCAAGTCATCATCGTTTTTACTTCTTTAATGGATATACATTTGCAATTCATATGAGACCAACTTCCTGGGACATCAATGTACTTTCTCGTTAGTGATGAAGTCATGTATTCTAATCAACTGAAAGTGAAATGTTATTGAAATATATTAATATAAGTAGGAATATGCTTTCAGATTTATAGAACAAATAATGAAGTTGTATTTAATTGCATTAATTTATTTCTGGCATCGAAGATACTTTTATGGAAATGTTCGGCAAAAAGGAAAAAGTGTACACTATTTGATTCATTTGCGTTATTGGCGAGATTAAATAAATTGACAATGTTATTAAAATTTTTTAAATAAAGCTAAAAAATGTATTTTAAAATACACTTGCTGTCTTTGGGTCCTCCGAATTCAAATAAGTGAATCCAATTTTTATGAATCCATCCACTTCTTGCGTCAAATTTCTAATCTTAAAAAATCCTAATGAATCTTAAAAGAAATACTATCAATGTCACAAAATAACAGATACTAATTTTTACAGCGTCTTATTGTTTGTAATAACAGTGTTTTGGAACTACAAGACAATAAATCATTTCGAGCCTTTATCAAGTATGATAAAAATAATTTTAAAAGATTTCATGAAATATTTTAATAGAAATCTTAATGGAAAATTTCAGTGAGACATAAAATCTACTTTCTAAAGCAAAAGAATACATGTTTGTCATGAGGAATATAAAATTTCCTAACAAAAGAAATTTTACAAGCAAAATGACATATTTCTTTTCCCCGGTTTTTCCGCAAACACCCCTATAGAAGAGGTGTCGCCCAGTACCAAGGGATACATTCATATTAAAAGCATCTTGAAATAAAAATATCAAAGAAAATTTTAAATAATTATCAGGAATCAATTGAAAAGTACTATTAAAAATATTAAACTTATACATCCGATGAGAATTTGAAAAAAGTACTAATGAAAATATCAACAAATATTTTATAAAATATGTAAAATAACGGAACGAGAATAAAATGATACCGAAATTTTATTAGACAATTTATTTGCGATGCTCGGATTAGATATTTTACCACAATAAAAAATGATAGAATTATTTTCAACGTTTGAATTTTTAATTTATTCTTCATTATATTAAACTACTGAAATCAATTTTTTTCTCAAATTCTTTGTTAGATTGTACTACTCATATAGAATGCAATTTTATTAAATTAACACATAAATTAAAAATTAAATATTGAAAGTGGTAAATTACTGTATTTTATTCTAGAATATATCAGGAAACAGTTTCAAAATACTAACGCAACAGGAGTCAAGTCAAAAATAAATTTCAATATCTCATCGTTAAAAACACGAAATAAATCAGTAAATAAAAACATTACATGAAGAAATAATAGCAGAATTCTTGCATTGATTTATATATATTTTATTTATATTTTATTAGTATGTAAGAACCTTACAAGATTTCTAATTTTTAAATAGTGTGATTGTAATAAATTGCATTTTATATTCTGAATGATCCTTTTGACTTTTGTGAAAGCTGTTTTTTTTCTTAGAAATAATGCAGGTTATGAATAGAAAAAAAAATTGAACATTTTACATCATGTACAAATACAACACTTAATTAATACACAAATAGTGTTATTTTAAATTTCAAATTTTGATCACTGACTCACTTCTATTGTAATTAAACATTACTGTCTTATGTCCTTTTCCTCACGGAAAAAGCTATTATTTATTTGCAGAAAGAAAAATATGAAGATTTCTTGCTTATTAAATAAAGTCCTAGGATTCTTAATACAATTATGCTGCCTCTATACATGGAACATTTTACAAGGTGATCTTCGAACCTAGAAAATTAGGATGCATAAACTTAAATGGAAAATACAGAATTGTAGATAGATATGCTAGAATTTTCATCAAAATTAAGAAGCAAAATAAATTAGCTTGTTCAAATACATAAATATAGAAAGAAAATAATAAAATATATTGTTTCAATTATCTTATTTTTGTTCACTGTAGATAAAGCTGCGACTGTCTTGCGTGATATTGATGAACAATATTTTGAAATCTAGAGTTTCGGCCTGAATATAGCATTTTCACTGAATAATAAAATACGCTTAGAATATATACGAGAAAATGTATTTTGGTAGGCTTTTTTAGAACGATTGAAACGATGGCAAAAATACAGATCGAATGACGACAGTTAATTTTTCTTTCTCTCCATTTGTCGATAAGGTATTAAATTTAACACAAAAATTAATATTTCATTTAGACAATGAAAAATATATTCTTCTTCTTTCATTCATTCAACAAAACTTTTCATTTTGATACTTTCAGCATAATATTTATTCAGTTTCAGATACAATTTAGGCAAAACTTCCAATGCTCTTGAACATTTCTTTGCGAGAAAGAGACCAAATTTATCCGAAAATTTTCCACCGTAAATATTTTATTATGAATGAAGTAACAAGCAACTTTAATATATAGATTGAAACTAAAGATGCTTTTAAAGTATCACTAAAATTAAAAAATATATATTATTAGCGATGTCCAGATAACATATAAACGTTTCACATCTAAATATGGAAACAATCCCTTAACTGAAAATATCAAACATATCCGGATGTATTCATACTATATTAACCAAACGGATAATTTACCAATTACCCATCCCCTTCTTGGTAATTTTTCCATACGGAATCAATTCGTGGCATCAAAAAAAGGTATTGCTAGAGTAAATTTCAAAGTTTATATAATTTTAAATATGTAGGCAATCTTCTCAGAACATTTTAGGCACATCATTTTTTAATGTACATTACTAGCTTTAATATGGATATTAGTTTTGAAATACGATGATCGACAGTAGAATAAAGTTTGGTAGCTTCTTTTCTTTTATCCCGCGATAGTACTCACCTAAAACATTCTCCCGACTTGCATGATTTTCATCAAATTCTGGAATAATTATGGAATTTCACCTAGATTAATTAATTTTAAGAATGCATTTAGATTTTCTTTTATTAAAAACAACTTGCTGCTGGATATTAACATTTAGCCATGTCGAAATCAAGGGGAAAAAAACATATATATTTTTGTTTTCCGGATTTAATGAGTGTTTTGGATATGAGTTTGTGTGTGTGTCTGTGTGATTCAATCAGCTTCTGGTTACAAATTCTCAATTTACAAGATCTCAATTTCTCCTAAAAGATATACTATCAATGTCACAAAAACACAGAGACTAATTTTTACAGATGTTGTGCAGGTAACTACTGCACTTACTTTGTGCAGGTAATGTCTGTTACTTTGTTGCAGATAATGGTAGTTTTTAGGAATTGCAAGATATTAAGTCCTTTCGAAACATTTTTTTAGTCCTTTGTGACAAAAAAAAAATAAAATTCAAATACATTTCTTGTAATATTTCCATACAAATCATAATGGAAAATTGCAGTAAAATATAAGATCCATTTTTTTAAACGTATAAAGTACATGTTTGTCTTTCAGAAATAAAGTTTCTGAATAAAAGGAATTTTACCAGTAAAATGACAAATTTTATTTTCCCAGTTTTTTGGCAAACAACCTTATAAAGAAGGTTGTCGCCCAGTACCTAGGGATACGTCTTTATTGACAGCATCTTCAGATAAAAAGAGTTAGAAAGAATTTCCTTTTTCAGAAATAACTTACGACTGATTATTAACGACAGGAAGTCTTCGGAGGAGAAGATAACTTCCGGCGTTGAAATCACAGAAAAATGGACCAGTTTTGGGTTTCCAAATTGAAGACGGAGAGTCCTTTTCTTTTTCTTTTTTTTTCGTGATTATATTCATTTCTTGGCTCACATTTCCAATCATAAAAAGTCTTCATCACTCCTAAAAATTATAATAACAATTTCACACAATTACAGAAATTAAATTTTAAAGATGTTTCATGCTTATTAGCAGCTAATGGTAGTTTGAAAGATTTTCAGGATACCAAATCATTTCGAGAATTCTATGACATTTTTATTAAATTCCAGTCTGATAAAAAATTTATTTAAAAACATTTCATGTAATATTTTCATACAAATCTTAATGGGAAATTTCTGTGAAACGTAAAACTTATTTTCTAAAGCTATATAGTACAAGTCTGCCATTCAGAAATAAAATTACTGAACAAAAGAAATTTTACCAGGAAAATGACAAATTTCTTTACCCCAGTTTTTCAGCAAACCACTTCATAAAAAATGTCGTCGTCCAGTACCTAGGAATACATCTTTATTACATGCATCTTCATATAAAAATATTAAGAAAAATTTAAAAGAATTATCAATGAAGCAATTAAAATACGTTAGTAAGAAACATTTAGTTTATAAATCAGTTAAAAAGGTGAAAATATAAAAATTTCACCAAGTGTTATAGTAAATGTATACATATAAACAGTTACATAAATATATGATTATAAAAGGGACGACACCATCTGGTGTAGTCACGGAAGTGAAATTCATCTGAACTATAAATCGGTCGATAAACGACAAAGACTTAAATGAAAATTTCCATTTTTGAATTATCTAAAATAGAAAAAAGAATCACTATGATATATGGATATTCAGAACTTTTACAAGTGATTTTATACTAATCACCATCAAAATATAAATTCTTTCTCAATTCAGATTTTTTCAGTAGAGCATTTAATCACGAATCCTTCCAGTCATGAAGAATTTGATTCCCAAAAATTTTTTTACCCTCAAGTTATTTTAGATGAGTTATTATCTTCCGTACTAGCATAAAAATCACCAATGTTGATATGCACATTTGTTGAAATCCTCAGAGAGCATTAACTATTTACATATGTTAGCGCTATAAAAAGACCATTGGATCTTAAACACAGCCATTTGGTCCTAAGAGAGGGTAAAAGGGAACTATTAATCTTACAAGATATAACATTTCACTACTTCGTCAAATTCAACTAGCACCATTAACTCTTTTCTCACATAGATACGGCAAAGAACTTTCAACTTCGTCAGGGGTTGAAATCTAAATTCATCTGAAAATATTAAATTTTAAAAGTTACTTGAAATATCTGGAAATAGAAATTTTTTAACAATATAAAACCTCTGACATTTTGGAGACAATTTCCATTTGTCATCATCGGTTTTCTTTCATGTATGCAAATGTCAGTACCTTGTGAAAATTAAACAATATCTTGAAAATTACATAAAAGAAAAGTTATTAAAAGAAAATATGCTCTTCTTTCATTAAATCATATTCACAAAAATAATTCAATAATGAATAATAATCATTGCAAAGAATAAAAAATGAGAACGAAACACTAATGAAAAAGTCTATGTTGAGTAATAAACGAATTACTTAAGCTTAAAATATTTTTTTTAATTGAAAAATAATATTTTGTATTCGTGTATTTTTTTAAAAAAATGTCTGAAACTACTAGTTTTTAATTTAAGAAAATATTTCGATTTTTTTATGAAATTTAATAATTTTTATTTTGTTTCATGATCTTAGTATGCATATTGTTAATAATTTACTATAAAATATTGTTCTTCTGTGATATATAACATGAATATTACATTTTCGGTTATGAAACGTATTCACTTTAATGATCCTCTGAGGCTCATTCAGTTACCTGCTTTTATTATAATCTCGTTTCAGACAACGAAAAAATGATCTTTTATCCATTCATGTTAGTTTGGTTAATTGTGATTATCAATTACAACAGCAATATCCATTCAAGGCATTCTTATTCATATTCCCATCACGTAGCTTTAGTGAAAAAAGATAATTAAAATGACATTTTAAATAGACAAACGCTATAACCCTAATAGAAAAATATATTTTTAAAAGTGATGATGTATTTATAGTCTGTATAGATGATATATTTTCAGCTCCAACCTCGTTTCAAGAATAAAAAGATTTCGAAGTTCAGTTTCATAGATTAATGAATAACATAAAAAATAAACCTATTCTGCCTTCTATATTCATAAACTTGCTTAATTTAAAGATACTCGAATTTGGTTCAAGTATTATATTCTTGACTATTCGTCAGAAGTTCAAATACTATTGAACAACGCTACAACTTTCTCCTAAGTTCACCATGTTTCTTCGAAGTTGCAGCTATAATCTATTATTAAGAGTAAAAATACTTTGATGCAAAATTTTATACATTAAAGAATCATAATAAAGGATACAAAGGAATTCTCTCTTCTTTATTGATGAATTTGCTTATTCTGAAAATGTTCGAGCTTGATGACGCAGTTTTATATTTAACTTTGTGCACCAAGTTCAAACATTCTCGAACAAGCTCCATCTTCCCTCCACAGCTCACTATGTCCCTTCTAAGTTGCAGTCACAGCCTAGTTTAAAAAATAGTATCATTTTGAGGTACATTCGTAAAGAGTAAAGAACAATATATAGGATATGAAGGAATTCTCTGTACTTCATTTGTGAAATTGTTTATTCTAAAGATGTTCGAAACTCGTACTTAAGGTTTATATTCAACTTAACGTACGAAGTTCAAACACTCTAGAACAAACTTCATTATGCCTCTTAAGTTTACAATGTCACTTCGAACTTTCTGTAAAAATAAAAAGGTTACATAAAAATTAAAAGGTTTCATATATTAATCAAAAATACAAGCTGTACAATGGACTTAACGTCTTCTTTACTCAAATTTTTATAATTCTAAACTAGTGCAAATTTCGTTCGAAAGTCTTATTTTTAATAGTTCGTTCGATGTTGAAAGCTTTGGAACAAGCTTTAACCTAAATTCAGAATGTTTCATAAAATTTGATCTGAAATCTAATATAAGCAATAAAATTATTTCAGGTTCAATTTAACCGATTAATGAAAAATAAGAATAAGTGAAAGGTATTTTTACTTTTTTATACACGAGCTTACTTATTTTTAAAATGTTGGAAATGAGTACAAGATGTTTATGTGTAACTCTACATTTCTGTGCTCAAACACTCAAGAACAAGCTTCGTCCCTTCCCTTAATATATGTTTTCAAAGTTGCAGCCACAATCTAGTATAAAGAAGAAAATTATTTTTTGGTTTATTTTGAAATGATGAATGAACAATATAACGGATATAAAAGAATTATGCATGTTTTATTTTTGAACTTACTTATTTTAATTTTTTTTTTCTAAATTGGTACAAGAGTTATATTTTCACCTGTATGTCTCTGGAGCAAGCTTC
Organism: Argiope aurantia; assembly: GCA_026543865.1. Taxonomy (NCBI): domain Eukaryota; kingdom Metazoa; phylum Arthropoda; class Arachnida; order Araneae; family Araneidae; genus Argiope; species Argiope aurantia. Next base: position 38,080 of record JAPMOR010026940.1, on the reverse strand, counting down.
ACCCTTCTTCCACCTGTTCACCATATCTGTTTGGAATTTCGGCAGCATTCTAATGTACGAACTAAAATAATTTTGATTCTTATTTTATTTTCGCGGAGTCAATCAAATAAATATCAAACCTAAATTAATCTTGTTCAGTTAAAGTCGTGTTCAAATAGAAGCTTCATCAGTATCAAGAGACTAGCTTTCACAAATGAAACAAAGCAACCGCAAAAAAGTGCTAACTAATAATCTTTATATCGATTTAAATAAAAGGAATTGAAATTGATAATATATAGGAAGGTACAATGGGCAATCGTCGAAATCTAAGTGGACACTTCTATAACTCGAGCATTTATAATCACATCTACATAAAACTAGTTTCAGTAGAAATGGCTTAAAATATCAGGTTATTTAGATAGAATATTGATTAACCGGGCTATTTAAAATAGTCCGAAGTTTTTCCATTACGCCTATTAATTTTTTCCCATTCATCGATTGCATTGTCCTAAATTATTCCTCCTAAAAGTTTTATATTTCTCATGAATATTTCAATAGTTATAATGTTTTAAAAAATGACACTTCCACGTTTTCCCTTTTCTCTCTTTTCGCTTTAAATTGTAAACTGCGCAAAAAAAAAAGTTTCTGGTTGGAACCCCAGAAGTCCTTCGGTGTCTTAAAAAGAATCAGAAAACAATTTTGCTCACTCATATAAAAGAATGCTATGGTATCTTTGGAAATGAACGAATAGACTTTTTGGCAAAAGTTGCTTTAATATCCCAATTAATATAGATGTCGAAAATCCTAAATGCCTCTATAAAAGAGTCACTTACCGATAGCTCCTAAGCAAGTTGGAAAAAGTGTACGGCTCTTTATCGAAATCCAACTATAGAAAAAAAGTTTTTTTCCTGACATTTCGGATGACCGACCTTTTTTTAAGTAACTCAATTTCTTATTGGTCATTGTGATTTCAGTCAGCATTAAAAGATTTTTCAATAGAGCAGTGACATAATGTGACAGTTCCTTAAGAAAAATTCAAAATGTTGAGTATATTATTTTTTGGTGCCTGTTTGCATTAGTTTGCCAGTGAAATTCTTCTGTAAATAATTGGCATTTCAACAAAAGGTTTATCAGTCGTTCTAGTCTCATTTGTAAATACAACGTCCACCTTGTAGTCATTATCAGAATTTGCTCATATTTGTAATACGCATAATGTCACTCTTATATTATAGCTTAGAATTCTTACACCTATCATTAAATTACTGTTCATTCTTGGATTCTAAAATCCTCTGCGTTTTTGCACATACATCGGTATGTTTTTATTTAGTCAAAATTGGGGTGAGAGGAAAGATGAAATTAGGAAGGTAAATTTGGATTATATGCAGACTTAGGAGGCGTAAAATATACAAATAACTCGCCAATATTGCCAGTAAAAGATACACTTTTTTTTAAATATGAGGTGTCTGAACATAAAATTATGATGAATAAATGGAAAATAAATAATAATAATTACAAATTAATAATATTTTTTAGATTAAAGCACTTTTTAAATTTGTTATTGAATTCTTTGATAACATTTTGAGATGATATAAAATATTTTTCATGCTAAATCTCAAATTATTTTGCCGCTTGAATTAGCCATATAATCAATCAATACGTAATTTTTGTTTACAATAAAATAGTACGATCTGAAACGACACGATACTTGCATGCACGTGGAAAAAAAAAATACAGAACGAAAAAGTATGTAAAGGGGTGGAAATCAACGCGGAGAATAAAGAACTACGGGAATGCGCTCATCCTTCCGCATCTCACCCGATTGTGAGGTGGACTCATCGGAAAGTGGTAGACTAGGGATACCGTAACAAGCATTACTTTGCTCAGCACTTTTTTACTTTTGTTTTCTTCTACCCTTCCTTTTAATTTTCCTCCTCTTAATTCTTTTTTTTCTTTTTTTTATTTTGCGTTTGTTTATTTTTCTTCTTTTAAGAATGAATGTTTTCTAAATTGCAATGTTGACTTTCAGTTTTCAATGGAATTCCATTTGTAATGATTCTTGTACTTGTTATTTGCGTGTTGATATTTGTATTTTGTTTTTCTTTAATCCTTATCATATATTTATATTTTGTTTCATTTACTTTGCTTTTATCCATTTTTTGTTTTTCATTGCCTTTTAACTTTTAAGAAATTTTGCATAAGATTTCAGTTATTATTTTTTCTTTGTACTTTTAATTTTTTACATTTTTTTTACTTTTAATTAATTTTTTACTTAAGCCTCGTGCTGTACATTGTGGAATATATAAAGTCCTAACTATTAATAAATAAGTTTTAAATGAATAATAAAGCCGCTTTGAACCGTTCTCTGAAACTATAATATATTTCTCAATTTTTTTTTCTTATTTAAAAAAAAAAAAAAAAAAAACTTTACTGGACTGGACAAAGTTATGTTTTCAAAGTTTTACTGGACAAAGTTATGAAATATCTTCATACATAAAAAAAATAATGAATATTTTCTATGAATTTTAAACATAAAGGTTAAAAAAAAAAGGTGAATTGTAACACAGTAAAATTTTTACTTGATAGGATAGCTGAGATACTAAAACTTCGAAATCCGAAAAATTACAACCATATTCATTGAGGAATCGTACATTATTTGTAATTTCTGCTATGGATCACGGGATTTTTAATCACTTGACATAAAACATATCGGATATTGACTAGGATTTCTTAATACAAAGAATAATAATTATTTCACTGACTTGCTTTTTTTAACAATTCAAAAAAAATTTGTATCTTTCCCTTGTTACTAAAATTTAAAATCAATGGTTAATAGTGAAATTAATGCATATTTATGATTTTTTAAATAAAATTTAAGTGCCACTCCTACAATTGAAATACACGAAATTTCGTTTGACATTAGAATTTCAAATAAGGGAGATAGGCACTTCCGTGTTTATAAATGACAGTCGAGGATAGTTGCAATTTTTTTTATATTTAAAAGCATTTATATACGATATTACAAAGAATAATATTTGATATTTATTTAAGATATTCTATTTGTTGGAATTACTACCTTATCTGTTCTTCAAATACGATTTGATATTTTTCCTGATATAAGCAAATGAAGATGACGCAACTTACAGCAATTTAATCATTGAATCTAAGTTAAATATTGATCAACCAATTACTTAAAGGACAATTTTTCTCTCTTGTAATGCGAATGTTGATTTCTTCTCTTTAAAATGTATTGAGATTATAGCTTCCTGAAGCTCATTCAGCCATATATTTGTATTTAATCACTCATTTTAAATAATTAAAAATATTCATCTTGTTTTTTGATGCTATTTGGGCATGTCTTATTAGCAATAGCAACACTAGCGTCATTCTCTTTCAAACTAGAAGTCAATCACTTGTTCACAACAAATAGCATTATTTCACGAATATATCTAAAATGAAATTTCAAAAAGACAAAAGTTATAGCTTTATCACAAAAATATATTTAAAAAGATGACGATATATTCATAGTTTATACCTGATACAAATCTGCTAATTGCTTGCATTCCCGTGCTCCTTTTTTTTTTGTTGTTTGTAATCCGGTATGAATAGAAAGTCCCAATAGCGCATTCATATACAATTTAATGGTCACATCATCTTTTTTATCGCTTTTTGACTCCTTTTTCTCTTATGATTGTATAAATATTGTGCTGCACTATGGATGGAATTTCTTCAAATATTCAAAAAGGCAACTTATGTTTTATATATTTAGTAATAATAAAAACGCGCCTTTTGGTCATTAATTGATTGAAACAAAAAATTCGACATAGGACAGCGAAATTTTAGTGTCAAAGCCTCATACCGAATTTCCTATGTCTAGCGTGTTGTATTTTTGAGAAATCACGTTTGAACATTCAAGAATTGACAGATTAACAAATAGCCAATCCTTTGACAGAAATAGCCTAAAATTCATATAGCTCTTTAAGTTTTATGATCAAGCATCAAACCAAATTTCACCCTATCGGCATTTTTAAAAATTTGTTTTCACACGTACGTAGGCGAATATAGAGAAATACTGATTCAGAATTTGTACGAAATTCGAAACAATGCTACATTTTTCAAGCAAAAAAAAAAAAAAAAAATTCTTCATGTGAAAATAATTATAAAAAAAAGTGGTGTCTTCTTTTATTATTTCAGAGATCTCTAAACCAAGAAGTTTCAGCAAATTAATGGAGTCATATTATTGAGATATTACAAAGTTTTGTCCTGTATACTTCGTATACTAAAAAATAAACAATTCTCTTGAGATAAGAAATTATTAATTCCGCTGATGAATTGTTTCATCACCACAAATATCATTCTTTTTAATGAATAGTAGGTATTTTTTTAGTACGTTAGGTAGTAGGTATGTCTCTGATTCAGCAGTTTATGTCAAATATTTCGATACTTGCAATAATTTGGCTTAAAAATTAACACTTGACAGGAAATTCAAGGTGGAATTTATTTTTCTTCGAATTCGTTTTGAAAATGAAAATTAAGATTTTGGCGTTTGCTATAAATGCAAATTTAAATGAATACATACATCAGAAAAATTCCACCATATAAAATATTTTTCTATTACAATTAAATGCTTGGTTCTTGAATTGTTTAAAATTTAAATTTTTTCAATCTAATATGAGTATTAATAGATTTAAACGAGTAAAATCCATAATATGCTATTAAAAGTCAAAGTATAAAATTATTATCTAAACTAGTATTATATTTATTTCGTATATGGTTGAGCTTTTATTAAAAATAATACCATTTATTTAATCTCCCGAAAAAATGCTTATATCATGATTAATTTCGCTCATAAACAGATTTTTCCCAAACAAGGTATTTTAGATGAAGAATTTATCCTTTACAACAAATACAAAATCTGAATACAAAAATCTAAAGGGCCTTAACATTTCCAAAACTATCAACTAATACCTCGTCTTTCACATACTTACATTGATATTTGATATTTGCCTTTTCATGGAGTTTTTATCTAATTCAGCCTTAGCAATGAATGTATTAAGATTCAAAAAACAATCTTTTCAATGGCACCAATAAAATTTACAATTTTTTCCAATTTAATTGGAAGTATCCGAAAGATCAGATATCTCGTCGGTAGCGTTGAAAGTGTAAATTAAATCATTCTAGTTCAAGAAATAATATTTTGCTATCAAACCAACAGTTTCAACTAAAATAATTCATTTCCCTTCATGTTTGATGCATTAATATATAATCTGAACATATCTAAAATATCAGAAAATAAAAAAAATTAACAATATAACAGCTCAGACATTTTGGAGATTATCCCTCCTTGTCATCACTGCTTTTATTTTTCCTATATGTGTATGACAGTGTTTGGTTAAAGTAATGTGACTTCTCAAAAATGTAATATGATGCCCATCAATGTCAAAGTATTTTTATCATGCAATTTTCTTTTCTTGTTCTCCTTTAGAGGCGAACCATTTTATTCTAAACAGCCGTATTTCAGGATGTAGTGCAATCATTTGTAAGTATTAGCTCAGTTTGATTTTGTTAAGCCTAATTAGAACAAATTTAATTCCCTTTTCATATACGATTTGCAAATAAATATAAGAGAAGGACAATATGTATCTCTAAATATATTTTCTACAACTTCAATGGAAAAAAATGTCTTATTCCGATCTCAAATTCAACACTAGAAACGCACTCATATTCTTCTTCTGAAATATGCAAAATTACATGTACAAATGAAAGAAATATTTTTAATGACAACAGGATAAGAAATTCTGTAGAAACATTTTAAGTAAATATACAATATTCTTTATTTGCTAAAGAAATTTATGTATATTCTTATGTATTTCCTGCCAGATCTTTAAAAAAAGTTAATTTTCACTATTGTCCACATTCTGGTTTTAGACACATAAACAAATTTTAGAGTTCCTTTTTTGACTCCTAGAAAATAAATATCATAATAATAAATCAAAATTATGGTAAGTTAGAACCGAAGAATTTGATTCTTATCGCTTTTATTATCGCAAAATAAACAATTTCTTGATTAATTTCCCATTTCTATTTCAGAACCACAGTCGAAATGCGTCAGACATCGATATTCTTGTTTTGAACACCACGCAATATTTTTAGTTAATAAGCAAAGACCAATATATAACCGCAATATTAAAGAACCATATACGCCGTATATGGCTCGTTAATACAAAGTAATACCCATAAAAATTATGTATATATAGATCTTTTCGCCTCATTACTTAAATTGCGAGGGGAAAGAAAGCAGCGTGACTTTGAACTTGATACATCACTCGAAAGGTCACCTTTTTATACACTGAAAATTTAGTCAATTGTTATTCTGTAAATCAACAAATATAAATTAGTATTTTGAGAAGGCTGTTTCGTATTGCTATAAAGTAAACTTAACGAGAAAAGTGTAACACATATTTTTGTAAAAATAAACTGCCAAACGTAGGAAAGAAATACGACCTAGGACAACTGTGCTGAGATGGAAGATAATGCGGATATAATTATGAAATACTATTCCGATATTTTTAATCGAATTTTGAGGTTCTAATGAGCCTATTTCTTCATAAGTTCTGAATGCAAATCAATGACGAAATAAATCTTGTCAGGTTTTTCATTATTTCAATAAAAACGTTACTGCTGCGCTTGTAACTGAATGCTTTGCTGAAAATAAAGTACTGTTCTAAGAAAAAGCTGAATTTATGAAGATTTATAACCACTCAAATTCAAGATTTATTTAATATATCATTTAATTATTGCACTGTATATGAAAATAAATAGTTATTAATAAGCGCACTAAAATTCTGAAAAAAAAATAAAAACTGATAATTTTCATAAAATTTCAAAATATTTCATACACTGCTTTTCCGGTTTCTTAGCTTTGTGTTTAATAATATTTAAGTACACTCTCCCAATATCAAAATCCTTTTTTTTTAGATTTTTGAAAAATGATTTGAATTCAGTTTACTTATTATTAAACTTGAAGTTTATTTCATTAGAGTTCCATTCTTATTTTTTAACCTTTGCAATGATTGTGGTATCGATTACTGAATTCATTTCGTAGATTCGATTCAGTGAAAACATGGTATCGAATTCTCGAAGTAAATTTTCTTTAAAAATTAAACTTCTCGGTTTCAATGAAAACTTCTTCCAATTAATATCTTCAAAGAATTTACAAAGTTAAAAGAATTCAAAATCAATAATAAGTTTCAATTTTCTATCACTAATTGTTAATTAAAAAAAAGGAAAATGTATTGATTATCTTAAAAGTATAGTCTTGAAATAGATTTTTCCATTCTTCATTTCAATATATTTTCTCTTTTAAAATTAAAATAAAATCGTTATCTTTTGCTGTTAGGGGAAATATTTGCGAAAAATTGGCTTATAAGAAATATTTCTTTATTTAAATTTAAACTTCTGAACTTGAAGCAACTCATTCCTCAAAAAAATCCAGGAGTATTACAAAACAAAACAGAAGGAACACTTTTTTTTGTTATAAGTGAAACTCACCATTGATATTAAAGCAAATATACATGTAAGTTAATGTATTTTTGTAAATTTTTATAAATTTAAAAATGCATAAAAACATACATTTAAAACTGTTGAATTTAATGCATTTTAATTATTCAAATTGATGAATTAATAGAATTAAAAACAACAATTATAAAATGCAGTTATTATTAATATATCTCAAATAACTGAAAATAAAAAATAGCAATAAAAAAGCTCAGACATTTTGGAGATTATCTCTCCTTGTCATCACGGTTTTTATTTTTCCTGTATGTTTATGTGAATGCGTGTGACAGAGTTTGGTAAAATAATGTGATTTCTCAGAAATGCAATATGAAGCCCACCAATGACAAGGCATTTTTATCACTCAAAGATCTTTTCTTGTTTTCCTTGAGAGACGAACCATTTTTTCTCAACAGCCATATTTCAGGATGTAGTGCAATCATTTGTAAGTATTAGCTTAGTTTGATTTTGTTAAGGCTTATTAGAACAAATTTTATTCCCTTTTGATACATGATTTGCAAATAAATATAAAAGAAGGACAATATGTATCTCTAAATATATTTTGTAGAACTTCAAGGAAAAAATGTCTTATTCCGATCTAAAATTCTACACTAGAAACGCACTCATATTCTTCAGAAATGTGCAAAAATACACATACAAATGAAAGAAAAATTTTTAATGACAACAGAATAAGAAATTCTGTAGAAACATTTTAAGTAAATATACAATATTCGTTATTTGCTAAAGAAATTTATGTATTCCTATGTATTTCCTGCCAGATCTTTAAAGAAAGGTAACTTTCACTATTGCGATTAAATGTCGCATTAATCAATATATAGAAAGAAACAAAATTTTTAATAAGAAAATATAATATTAATAATTCGGAAATGATAAAATTGCAATAGGCTGTATCTATGGATATCAATCAACTAGATGTTTAGCATGATTATGTAAACTAATTAGAAAAGAAAACTTACAGGCAATTAGGTAGTTAAAAATAGGACTGATAGGATCATACAGATAATAATATGGGAATTATGACTTGAGACAAATAGCTCACATTACATTCTTCCTAATCATGAACTGACTTTTTCCTGTAGAGATATGTACTTTTGGGTCCGTTAACTATATGAGCTAAGACAGATAATATTTTGGAACAATTTATGTATGATGAAGCGAGAATTGAATGCATAGGACTTGAGCGGCTATCAATAGATGTTCAATGCTTTTTTCAGAGTTTACGTTTTTGTGACGAGGTCATATTCTTATCTTAGCATCTAAGCCGCTGCTATTGGTTAGTATAAATTGCGCAAAGAGAATTTTCACATTCATTTCGCAATCACATGGTGGTTTTAAACAAATAAATAAATTTTGGAGTTCTTTTTTGACTCCTAGCAAATAAATATAATTAATAATAATAGCCTTTACGAAATGAAAACTATGGTAAGTTAAAAATATTTTCAATATTACTTATTGTAATTCCCAAAAATTGAGCAAATTAATCGCAGAAAAGGAAAAACTCAAAAATTTCATACTGATATATTTTTAATAGCATCTTCAACTTCTAGTAATCTCTATCACAAATATAAGTTTAAAGTAATATTTGCCTGGTCTATTTGCCTAAATATATATGTGTAATATGAATTATAAAAACGGACTTTCTATCTGAAATGAAACATATCTTTTCTCAAAACTTGATTTTTTGGAGGCATTTTTGGTACTTTCTTTGGATTGAACACTATCAAATTTAATGTGTAACTTTAGTAAGAAACAGAAATTTAAAATTTTAATACACAGATCAGTAATAGAATAAATCAGAATAGAATCAGCATTATTTTAGAAATGGCATGTGAAATAAAAAATGATAGCAATTTCACTGAAAAATTGTTTCTTCTTTATTTCATGTAAAATTGAATTCTATAATCTAGAGGGATTCGTATTAAGAAATTGAAAGCTCAGAAAATTAATATCATTAAACTATCACTACGAAATTAACTAACTTATGTAGACATAAGATTTTAAATTCTTATGGAAACATTCACAATGTGCATCTTTGCAATATAATGGAATATTAGAATCGAAACTATAATCGATTGGTGGCAAAAAGTTTAAAGAAATCTTTTTGCCAATCAAAAATATTAGATTTCAATTCCTTTCATTTTTCATTTCACTATCTTCCATAACGTTATGAAGATATTATTTGATATTTGTTATTTTTACTATGATTTCCACTTTTATGAAAAATTCATTAATGTTAACTTATTTTGTGTGAAGAATTTACACATAAAATGATATTGTTAAAACAGCCATTGACTTGGATGAAACAAAAAGTAAAATTTATTTAAACTCTTATCCTCCTTGAAATATATAATGTTGAAATAGCCTTCGTCTTGGATACCACAAAGATGGAGAAAATAGCTTCCTTTTATAAACATATAGGTTTTCGAACGCTTTTAAGATAAAATTTTATTTTTGTTATTCGATTAAATCAGAAAAATCCAATTTTTCGAGCAAAATAACAGTATTCAGAAAACTTTAGTAAGACTTTCATTTCTTTAAATGATGATGACAAAATTCGTTAACAATTTTACGCATTGCTACTAAATTATGCTATATCTCTATTCCCACTGCGCAAATCGTAATTGAACAGATATTAGTACGTGAGAAGAATTGTAAAATCTTTAACGACTAATCTTTGAATTTGTGAGAAGGAAATTCTGAGAAGAAATGTTTCAAATGAGACTGAAAATCTTTTAAATGGGAAACATTGCTTTTTCAAAATATGGATCCTAAAATAGAAGGGGGAAATACAACATTTACATTTTTACTCAAGTAACATTTGGTGTTAGTTTTCTTTTTGATGGATTGTAATTGTTTAAGGTAGTTTGTATCTTCTGATAATTTACACAGACGTGAGAATGATACAGAGTTTTCAGAAAGAAAATTTAAAATATTGATATTCTGAAAATTATTATGTTAAAACAAAATCACGTAAACTATTACTGCGATTGTTAAATATGTTTTCGAGAAGGACATTACATGTAAGAAAGGAATATCAAATTTCAATAATCTGTCAAAAGAATAAAAAAGGAAACTAACAGAAAGAAAGGTGATCTTTCTGAATGAGAAAACAATTCCTATTATAGACAAGCTATAAAGGTTGAAGCAATATCAACTCAAAATAAATATAAGCTCCTTATAAAGAGTATTAAAAATAGATACACAAAGTGACGGAAGGTAAGGGAAGTTAAAATTTAACCTTAAAAGTAGTAATATTTCCAGTAAGTATTAGGTAGAAAATTAAGTAATAATTTTAATTTTTCTTTAAAACTTTAAAAGAAGTATTTAAAAACTTTAAAATAAGCATTTAAAAAAAGTGGAAATGTAGCTTACTTTCATTTGAAGATTGCACTGTGAGAGTCTTCGCCTTGGCAAAGCAAATAAAAAGTTCTCTTTTGCTTAAAAGACAATTTTTTTTAAGATAAATATTTGAAATGGCAGTTTATTATATATATATATATTTCATTTTTCATTGTTTGATTTATATATATTTAAGATTTAATTTTTTAAAAATTAAATTAAGATCATTTCGCACTGTCAACCAAAATTAAAAGGAGGTGGTGAGTCTAGAATTAGAAAGAAAGAAAAAAAATCCGAAGATTTATTCTAAGGCAAAGGTTTAATGTCTTCATTAAGTATAAACTGTTTTAACTTTAAATAGAACTTGACTCACTCCAAAATAACTACTATCCATTAATTAATTTTCTTTAATAACTTCATACACCTCATGAACTTTTCTTTGAGAACAACTGATATAGCAAGATGATTTGTCAGAAAATCCCTTGGTTTTTCCAGAATATCACCACAAATTAATAATTAGAAATCATTTTATAACCCACTGGCAAATTATTTCGACTTTTTTAAAATTGGAGGAAAACTTTTCTTTCAATCCATAAGAATTTAATAAAATTTTCAGTCCATGTTAGCAATATAATATGAAACAATTTAAGTAAATTGCTACCATTGGATTTCCTTACTGTGCGCCACTTAACTTGGTACCAACCGGAATATATACATTTGGAGTTTTCCTTCCAGTAAGTAATATTTCGCTTTATTAAATAAATAAATAAATAAAAAATCAACTTATCTTTTTGGTGAGTAATTTTCCAGTCGATTCAAACTGGAGAGCCATTCTACTTTACTTTTCAACAGCTCCGCAACCCAAGACCAAGACTTGGGATATATCAATCTCTCAGAAGTTATGGCATTCGGAGTGACAACAATCTCTCAAAGACAGTCATTCGCCGGTAGACGATGGAAAGAGGATAGTAAGCGAACAGTAGAAAATGAAAAGGAGAATAAAACAGAAAGAAGACCAAATCAATAGGGTACCTCATGTTCGTGAATCCCGTCACACCTATAAAGATGCACCCATGAGGAGATGTGTACTTTCAATAGTTTTTTCATTTAAGATTACTTTTTTATGCATGCATTTCAATGTAATTTTATTTAATAATATTTAATTTTTAACCACAAATAAGAGGGAATAATAAATATTTTAATAAAATATCAACTTACTTGAAGAAAAAATTTAATTTCAAATTATTCAATTTTTCATCAAATACATTCTTTAACACCTTTTTTCAATGCGTTCTTTAACGCTTTGATTTAAACACAACTTTCTCGTTTTCCAAAAGAAATTTTCAAAAGTAATGATTGTACTTGGAGATGAAATTGTCTGAAAAATATGAATTATTTCAAGAAAAATTTGATTTATTAGAAGTAAATGTTTAAATATAATTGGATTTAATTAAAGAATTTTAATAACCAGAGCAATACTTAATGCTCACCCTATATAATCTGCTTATTTTGAGGACAACACATAAATTTAAGTGATATTAAAAGAAAATTTATAGAAACATAAAAGCGGATCTTACCTTGCCTGCTCTGTTGTTATCTTCGAATTTCAGTAATTTCGATTGCAAAAATTTGATTCGAAGTACCTGCCTTTAAAATTGTTAAATAATTATTTCTTTCACAATTTTGAAAACAACTACCTCGCAACAAATTATAAAAATGACTTTGAGTCAACTTGTATTTGCCTTCTTTATAAAACATTAATAATGCGCAAAGTCGTCTGATGGAAATTGAAGAAAATGCTTAGAATCATCAACTATTTTGACGGACACATACTGCTTGTTCTTTTAAAGTTCTTTTCCTGAAAGGGAATGCTATTCAAAAAGGAATTTCTTGAGGAAATCAGAGCGCTTTTAAAAAAATAAAAATGCATTTGAATTCCTCTATTGAATCTAGGCGTATAGTGCTCCTAGGCAGAAACTGTTTGGTTCGCAAGCTCTATACTTAAAAGGCCGCCCTCTCTTCACAAAAAAAAAGAAATAATAATAATAATAATAAAAATAAAGAATTTCAAAACTCATTAAGCTGAGCTCTTCCGTAATTAATTACAAATTTTAATTTCTTTTTACGACGTAGATAACTAGGTAGTAGGGGGCTCAATGCTCTATAAAATCTTTGGTGAGTAAAACCGAATTTTATTCTAACAAAATTTAAAGTGAAAAATAATTTAAATGTGCAGCTCTACAAAACAATAATCAAACTTATAAAATTTCCGTCATAAAACTTTTTTCCCTCATATGAGGTATGAATATTTGTAGAAGGATTATCGCGTCGGAAGTTATCTTAATTATTTGACTGTAGATCTATGCAGATCTGAAATGTAAAGTCCAAAATATCACTATAAGAATGTTTGCTATCTTCATTACTATCTTGGGATACATAAATATGATTCAATCAGGTTTTCATATGCCGCAACTAAGGCAATAAACAAATAACTTGTTAGGAGTCAATTATTGTAAAATCAGAGAATGTCACTTATAATTCTCTTGAAAGGAATTATTCGAAACATGCTAAAAGTAATTTTAGAAAACAAGCAAATAAGAGCAACTTACCATGTCTGCGCTGATGTTGCTTTAATGCTATATTTCCATTGTTATTATGGTTTTATACTTTTGTATTGGAGATACATTTGCATACTCATATCAGACCAATTTCTGGTATATCACTTAGTCTTTTTTCATGGTAATGTCATTTATTCTACTCAGCTGAAAATACTAACCTAGTGAATGATTTTAATATCAGAAGAAAAAAGTTTGCAGTTTTATAGAAAAAACATTATTATAATAAATTACATTGCTTTATTTCTTGATTCAAAGAAGTTTCTTTCAATTCAATGTTCTGTGAATTGAAAAAATTGGATATTCATTTGCACCATTAAGGAGATAAAATTATATCAATTTAAAAAAATAATTAATTATAGGCTATAAATTTTACTATTTAAAAATATGCATAACTTTGAAGTAAACAGCATTTATTTATTGTTGGGATAATATTAACACATCAAAACATTTTTCTTCGGAACCCTCCTCCTCTTCGTAGAAGTAGTCATTAAATAAATGTATTTCCTAAACATATTAATCTCGGGCTTCTAAGATTCTGGAAAAGATTTTTTGTCTTGAAACAGAATAAGAATCTTATCCTGTTTGAGCATACGTATAGTCGTCATGTATCATAAAATAGGGAATTTTCAGAAAAAATTTAGAAATTTTTAGAAACTTATAGGCAATAAATTCCGCTTGCGAATGTGACGCCTTTACTGCCGTTGGCTTGAACACTAGGTATTATCACTTTGTGATGAAGTGTTTGATAAGAAAAATTCTTTTTCCATCATTATTCGTCATTACTGGCTTTTTTACTTTCTTCACGCATTAGCACTTTTGCGGTAATCAAATTGTAAGGCTTTTAGTTTTGGTGAGTTCCATTATCACTTACAGTTTTGGTCATTAGTTGAAGAAATCAGTCTCCAGTATATAAATGATAAATAGAATCAGATCAGAAAAGATTAATTTACTTTAAAACAAAATTTAAAAACTCACACATTTTATGGATTATTTCCCTAGTCATCATCGTTTTTACTTATCAGACTGATTTATCTACTTATTGAGTAGTTTTTAAGTTATAAATTATATTATTTATTATTACCTATATAAATGCAGTAATTAAAAACTTAATGAGCAATATGAGATAGTGAAATTTAGACACAAAATCATTTCTCTTCAGAGCATTTTTTTTGAATAAAAAGACATTTGAAAAGAAAGCTGTTGCTGCTGTAGAAAAATAATCATACCAATAAGTATATTTTATAAACAGATTTAACAGATTTAATCCATGATTTATAAATTCATAGAATCTATAACAATGAAGAAGAGTTAACAGTTCCAGCATGAAGTTGTTATGCCACGAAAAATAAGAAATTTAAAATTCTTTTTTTTCCAAAAATAACTTATTGCCGGATATTAACGTATGAGAGTTTTCAAATGAAGGAAATAACATGCCGCATCGAAATGACAAAAAAAACTTGAAGTAAATAAGATTTCCTATTAGTTGAAGTAAAAAAAATGTTAAAAAAAATTAATGCTTTCAGTTTAGCGCCGGAAGTCAAAGGCATCTGAACTATAAATAAGACTTTGGACGCCAAGGATTGAAAAGAAAATGCTCAGTTTTTGAATTACGAAAAAGTGAAATGAATTAGTGTAATATAAGTATTTATAGATCTTAAATAAATAAAATCCACTACATATTAAACATCGTCAAAAAATAAATCCTTCTCTTATCAGATTTTTTTTTGTTCTATGTACATTTCAGTTTTCATCAGGAATACTTCAGACCATGAACATTAGACTTACAAACAAATCCCCTCCCCTACAACAAAGTGTCTTAGGTGAGGTAATCTTCTTCTATACAAACAAAGAAAAAAAAAGGAAATCAAACCATGAGGATAATAATTACCTAGTGTTTCAATGAAAATACATTGAAATCTTTAGAGAACCTTCTCCATTTATATATTTAAGTGCTGTTGAGGTTTAAGGGATCTAAAGTAGAAACGAGTAAGTTTGTAAGAGAGGTTATAACAGAGGACAATTGCGAATTAATATCCTTACAAAAGATAACCTTTCACTACCCCACCATTTTCAGTTAGTGCTATAAAAAAATTTCTCACACAGGTGTGGTTAAGCGCATTCGTATTTCATTCACTTCGTACATCCTTTTCAATTAGCATTATAAAAACTTCCTCACACAGGAGCGGTTACGCTCATTCAACTTCGTACATTTTTGAAGCATGAATTAATGTTAATACGTGAAATTTGAAAAATACCTGAAGTATTTGTAAATATTAATTTTTAACAGTATAAAAAGTCAGACGTTTTGGAGACATCTTCACTTGTGATCATCGTTTTTCTTGTTCGTTGATAACAGTAGTACAAAAAAATTGTCATTGAATATTCCTTTTCCTAGTTTTTATTATTATTATTGAATAAGTGGCGCGTATAATTTATACAAATAAAAGTGAATGAAGTTTTAATTTATGGGTAAATGCAGTTAAAATTAAAGGCGCATTTTTTTTTGATTTCATGGAATGAAATCAGTTATTCCTATTTAAAGAGTTAAGACATCATTATGGATGTTTGCAACTCCATTTCATGATAATCAAAGATTGAAGGCTTGGACAACTAAAGTTGTGCCTAGAATTACATAACAAATTTCAGATAGTTGTTGCATAAAATAGAATAGTATTTTGACATTTCTTGAGCTATAAAGGAGCACATGTTGAAATTATCGAAGCTAATTTAACTAATCAGAAATTTAGTTATGTAATTCAAAATTTACAAAAAGAAACATGTGTTTAAATATTGTCGAATTTTCGTAATACATTTTTATAAATAGATCCATACTTAATGCTCACCCTGTATATTTTATTTATTTTGAGGACAGCATATAAATTCAAGTGATATTAAAAGAAATCTTAGAGAAACATAAAGCGTATCATGCCTTGACTGTTTTGTTGTTGTCTTCGAATTCCGATTATTTTGGTTGAAAAAATTTGATTTGAAGTAGCCGCCTTAAAAATAGTTAAACGTATATTTCTTCCGCAATTTTAAAGGTAGTTACACGAAAACAAATTTCAAAATTTTATTGGACTTTTTTTACTTTGTTTCGTTTCGTGTTTGACTACGATTTAAAGCGTTAATCCTGCTCACAGTGCTGTGAGGAAAATCGGAAAAAGAATCATCAGCAGTTTTCTCGGGCACACACTGTTTCTTCTTTTAAAGTTCATTTGCTGAAAGATGATTCAATAAAAGAATAAATGCCTTGAGGAAATCAAAATGCCTTTTAAAATATGAAAAAATGTACATTTAGATTCCTTGACACAAAAGAAAATTGATAACGTTTAGCAAATAAATTCGAAGTAAATTGTGAATTCATTGATTAATCCTTACGTTATTTTCTAAAATAATTCTCCTAAGTGGAAATTGTTTGATTCTCAGACTTTGTACTTCAAAATTAAAAAAGAAATAAAATTTCAAAGCTCAAAAGCAAAATTTCTCCTTAATTAATTAGTTCGAAATCAATCAAATTAATTAATTAGAAATCATTAATTTCTTTTTATGACGTTGAAGGAGATTCCATGCTCTATGGTATTACTGTTGAGCAAATTTTTATCTTTATTATTACAAATCTTAAGGTGAAAAATAACTTAAATGCACAGCTTTATAAAACAATAATAGAATTCATAAAATTTCTCTCATAGAAAGACCGACAGAAACTGTTCCTGCATATATGGTACGAATACTTGTACAATGGGGGGAAAAGTTATTCTAGTCATTTGACGGCGGATCTGAAATGTAAGGTCCGAAAATATCCCTATAAAAATGTTTAGAATCTTCAATAATATTTTAAAGAACAACAAAAGAGTAGCTTACCATGTCTATACTGATGTTGCTTTAATACTAATAATAATTTCTGGTGCTTAAAGTTGAATCAAAAGCTGACAAAATGCTTTTTTTGTGCAATCAGTAACTAAACCGTTCTCACGATTTGTAGTTAAACTTTAAACAAAATGTATTTTTCGTAAAGCAAGAGCACACCTACTTCGTAAGAAATTAAAATCTTCTGTTTGTGTTTTTAGACTCACATTTTTGGGAAGTCTGAGAAGAATAAATTTATCCTAGATATATGAAAAAAATAGTTCAGTATTTTACGTATGGGTTTAGGTTTCAGTAATCAAAAAAGAAGGCATCCTTTTGAAATCCTTTAGAAGATATTTTAAATGTTTCTGTTCAATATTTTGGAGAGGGTAATTATTACTTGTTGGTTATTGCACTTAGAATGTAATTCTGAATGTATTCTAATTCAGAAAAGGACATTGATGTAATGAAACTAATTTAATGAAACAAGAAATTGAATTACAATATTTTTCTTATATCATATAAATTTATGAATTATGATGGTTCGGACGAATAACAACACATAAACTGTTTATAAAATTACTTCGATAAATTATTCAAAATATTTTTAATTCCTAAAAAAATTTCTCGTGGATATTTCCATTACTCCAATCTGTTCTATCCATCAATTGATACAATTATATTACAATTTTCAATTCTAACAAGTCTCCAGTTTATCAATGATATCGTTAAAATAAAACAAACAATCTTTGAAATCTCTTGATTATGTTAAAGTAAAAACGTTTATATTAAGATGTCCTTAGTATTTGTGTGTTTAAAAACCAGTTTTTATGCAGTGTTTGCTCTAGCTTTCAATCAAAGAACATCTGGTCCCATGTGTAATTCCTTTACAGAAAAAAAATACATACAGAACAGAAATTATTTAGCATATTATCTTTCAAAGAATAAGAATGGAAACATAATAAAATTTAAAACACTATTATTTTAATCTGAAATTGACAGAATCATACAATATAATAATGCTTATTTCCATTATAGATATTTAAATTGAATAAAAGGTAAAAAAAGAAAGAATTAAAAAATTATGATGCGTAACTTTTTGCTGCAAAGAGGATATACAAAAAAAAAGGAAAGAAATCCCTAAATGAAATGATAACATTTCAATAACTTCCCACCTTCCATTTAAAATGTCAGCATTGCTTCTCTAAGGAACAATAATATTATATATATGAGGAACAATATAGGAGATATCTTTTTGGATGTCCCGCTTGTTGGGTTTATCAGTTTCATGAAACAATATTGATGATAATAATTTATACAAAAATTATTAAAATGTTGATGTATAAATAACCTACGATCTCCATGACAAAATCATATAAATCCATTTTAATGCAATTGTTAAAACAAAAATTGTTTTGGGCAAAATTGTTTCTTCATAAGCGAATTAAATCGCAAACAATAGCTCAGTTATAGCAGAAAAAATCAATTTAAAAACGAAATAAAAAAAGAACTCAGATATTATAGGAAGTATTTCCCATGTCTTCATCGTTTTTACTTCTACAGTGGATATACATTTGCAGTTCATATCAGACGAACTTCCTGGGACATCAATGTACTTTCTCTTTAGTGATGAAATTATTTATTC
>JAPMOR010026940.1:2524-18681 GCA_026543865.1 Argiope aurantia | reverse complement strand
TCCGGATGTAACCATAGTATATTAACCAAAAGGGTAATTTACCAATTACCCTTCCCCCTCTTCGTGATTTTTCTATTCGGAATCTATTCGTCACATCAAAAAAGGATTATGCCAGAATAAATTTCAAAGTTTATATAATTTTAAATATGTAGGCAATCCCCTATGAGCATTTTATGCCCATCAAATTTTAATATACACTACTAGCTTTAAAATGGATATTAGTTTTGAAATACGATGATCGACAGTAGAAAAAAGTTGGG
Source organism: Argiope aurantia (assembly GCA_026543865.1). Classification (NCBI taxonomy): domain Eukaryota; kingdom Metazoa; phylum Arthropoda; class Arachnida; order Araneae; family Araneidae; genus Argiope; species Argiope aurantia. The sequence continues at coordinate 18,421 of JAPMOR010026940.1, read as the reverse complement.
AAGCTCCTTTTTTTTCCCGCAACAGTACTTATAAAATAGAAAACAGTAAAAATTTAATTGATTATATAATTATTATGATTATTAAAAATTTAATAATGAGATAATGTAAAACTCACCTAGAACATTCTCCCCACTCGCATTATTTTCTTCAAATTCTGTAATAACGTTCTTCAATAATTCAGCACCTTTACCGTATACTCTTTAATCTTGTCATCTCAAATCGTCGATTTTCTTTCTACATGAAAAATTAAATCTTTGGTGTTATATCTCATTCAAATAATTTCGTCCCCTCTTCTATTTTTTTGCTCAAATTTACTTCCCACAGCAGAAAAATTAGAAGACACCAATCTGGACGATGGCAGAAGAAAGAATATATGAGGGTGTATATGAAACGTCAAAGACGATCGCATGACGTTTCATATGCGCACTCAGCTGCGCAAAATGTACAATGTCACCATCTTTTTAATAGGTTATTTAAATTATCCAGCCCCTTCGAGTTTCAGGATAAACGTGGTCCGGTTCAAATGCAATTAACCACTCCTTTGTGAATCTGATCTTAGTCGACTAATAGGCTGCTTTAAAACCAAAGCCTCATGATTCACCGCTGCAACTAGAGATGTAAACAATTGCCTACTGCTTATAGCGGGCTTATTATGCAAAAAAGTTTCAATCTTGCTCACACCAATGTCACATTTTTGTCAAATGTTATTAAAACTTAACTAAATAATCAGTGAGTGTCAATGACTGGTTTTATTCATTTAACTTTACTTCTTATAGAAAAAAGCGAATTCTTTTTAAAATTGGCTTCGAAAGAAGAACTAAAAGAACTAAAACCCTATATAATAAAAGAACTAAAACCCTATATATTAAAATTGTTGACTTTGTTGTTATAATCTGAGGTGTGAGTATAAGACATATAATAAACTTAGAGATTTTAGTTATTATTTCCTTTTGTAATCCTCGTTTTTTAATTATTTTTCGAAACTGTTGGTTCAGAAATGAGAGTAAAATTTCATACAATGCCTTTTTGTTTCTTTCCTATTTCGTGGCGAACCATTTTATTCTAAAAAGTAGAATTTAACGACTTATTGCAATTATATTTAACTATTTGCTCTTTTACTTACACAAACCTTTAATCATAATTTCTAAATATACATATGTTAAAGGAATGTTATAAGTAATGCATAGGCATACATTGAAGATATGTAATTAATTAATTTTTTTAGTCTACTAAACGAGCACTAAGAAAAACCAATAAAAGTGTTTGTTTCAACATTTAGTCAAAACAACGTAAATTAAAGTTGCATAGAAATATCGATAAAATATTGAACTGCTTTTCAATATTTTCTTTCAAAAATGTTTCGTACACCCAAACAAAAATTTATAATTTTTAATATAGAATATAATGATTTTCATATTTAAAGATACGCATTAAACGCATAAAAGTTTTTATGTAGCTAAATTTCTGACTTACACACTTCAGAAAGCATTTCCCTTGTCATCATCGTTTTTACTTCTTCATGCACAGATCAGACAAATCCTTTCGAGTTATCAGTTTGCCTTTTCCTGTAGTGATGAAGCCATTTATTCTAAAAAGCCAAAAGTGGCAATCTTTTCGAAAAATTTAATATCATAAGGATGCCACATTTGTCTTTTAAGAATAAACAAATAAATTTCATAGCTTTCTTTGCTTTTATGAATATTTTTTCCTTACAAAAGTTCTGCGAAAAAATAAAACCGATGCATTATTTTAAACATTGACATAATTTATGAGCTTAAATTATAATGATATTAAAAATTGAGTAGTTTTTAAATTTTAAACTGCATAATTTATTATTACATACATAGTTTTAGTAATGAAAACTTAGCGTGCTATATATAACTGAGACAGCAAACCCTTTTTCTTCAGAGAGCTGTTTTTAAATAGAAAGAAATTTTAAAGAAAACCCATTGATGCTGCAGAGAAGTAGTCGTACCAACAAATATATTTCTGAAATATAAAATTCAGATTTAATCCAAGATTTATGAATTCATATCTTTTACAACATTAAAGAAACGTTAATTGATTCAGCATTATTTATTTCAGCATGAGTTTATCAGGTCACAAAGAAAGATAAATTTTAGAAGGCATTTAGATTTTCTTTTATCAAAAACAACTTGCTGCTGGATATTAACGTTTAGGATGTCGAAATAAAATGACATGCCGAAATCAAGAAAAAAAATACCCTGATGTGTTTTAGTTTTCTGAATTCAAGGAGTTAGTGTGTGCGTGTGTCTTTAACAAACAAATAACACAAAAATACAGATACTAATTTTTACAGATGTTTAATGCTTTGTAGCAGATAATGGTAGTTTTTAGGAATTACAAGATACTAGGTCATTTCGAGTATTTTTTGAATCCATTGTTAAGGAACATTTAGTTTATAAATCAGTTAAAAAGTTGAAAATATCAAAATTTTACCAAGTGTTATAGTAAATATATACATATTAATAGTTACATAAATATATAATTATATAAGTGACAACACCTTCTTGTGTTTTCACGGAAGTGAAATTCATCTGAACTATAAATCGGACGATCAACGTCATATACTTAAATGAAAATTTCCATTTTTGAATTATCTAAAATAGAAAAAAAATCACTATAATATATGGATCTTCAGAACTTTAACAATTGATTTTATACTAATCACCATCAAAATATAAATTCTTTCTCAATTCAGATTTTTTCAGTAGAGCATTATTCACGAATCCTTCCAGTCATAAAGAATTTGATTCAGTAAAAAATTTTTTACTCTCAAATTATTTGAGATGAGGTAATCATCTTCCGTACTAGCATAAAAATCACCAATGTTGATATGCACATATGTTGAAATCCTCAGAGAGCATTAACCATTTACATATGTTAGCGCTATAAAAAGTCTACTGGATCTTAAACACAACCACTTGGCCCTAAGAGAGGGTAAAAGGGAACTATTAATCTTGCAAGACATAACATTTCACTACTTCGTCATCTTCAACTAGCACCATTAACTCTTTTCTCGCACAGATACGGCTAAGAGCTTTCAACTTCGTTAGGGGATGAAATAAAATTTCATCTGAAAATATTAAATTTTAAAAGTACTTGAAATATCTGAAAATATAAATATTTTAACAATATAAAACCTCAGACATTTGGAGACAATTTCCATTTGTCATCATCGGTTTTCCTTTACGTATGTAAATGTCAATATCTTGTGAAAATTAAACAATATCTTTAAAAGTACATGGAAGAAAAGTTATTTAAAAATATATTTCAAGAAAATATGCTGTTCCTTCATTAAATCAAATTCACAAAAATATTTCAATAATGAGTAATAATCATTGCAATGAATAAAAAATAAGAGCGAAACACTAATGAGAAAGTGTGTGTTGAGTAATAAATAAATTAATTAAGCTTAAAATATTTTTTAAATTTTAAGTAGGGTGCTGATGTTTTTGTAAGAGCAAACCAAATAAATAAAGAAAAACAAAACGCTGACGAGATTCCCTTCCATGTCATACTTACAAAGAAATAAGCTAATTCTTATTTAATTAGAGACTAATAGTTAATTATTATATCCGAAGTACCTGTCAGTGCAGCACAGTTTTGATTCCTCCTAAGCTAGGTGCTTTTCGTTTTATATCAAAAAACTAAATTGTAGTTCTTCACATTCAGTGCACTTTACAGCCAACAAGCAGTTATTATCCTTCGTAAAATACTGAGTGCTTCTTCTCTGCGAAATACAATAATAATTCACTTAATTTTCGTTTGAATAAAATAATAGCCTTTTGGGTCACGTTGCCTGGTTACGTGTGGTCGGCCCCTTCACATTTTAAATAATGAGGCTAGAATTTCTGTTTTTGTCAAATACTGTTCACGTTATTCGGTTACTTGGTTATTCTTGTCGTCATTATGGGCTATATATTTTTTTGCTCATTAGTCAAGAATATCGTATAACGTTTGCGGTTTGATTTTCAAATGTGATAAAAGCAGTTTGCGGATAGAATCGAAATAGAATCTGGAAAATGACGAGGAAACTGATTATATTGCGATAATAAAATTAGAGGAACAAAATTCTTCATTTGTGTCGCTGCCAGGTTCCTAATATTTAATGCACACCTCATTACCATCCCTAAAATGTTAAGTTAAATTCTTAAAAAATTCTTTATGGAAAATTGCATTTGATATATATGTAAATAACGATTTTTTATCCATTTAATTCACGCTTGATTCTAATGATTGTAACAGCAATCGTATTTATTAGAGATTAGATTTCATACTTAATCTAGATATATTGCATTAACATATATTAAGATATATTGCATACATGTGAAAATAATCAAATGTCTAATTAATCATCAATACACATACGACATTTAAATGTGGTAATAAATCTATAAACGTAACATAAATTGCAGAAAAAATTTTAGGGAACAAGTTCCTTTTTCAGAATTTTTAAAATTAGTTCTTTTTTAACAAATTCATATTCACTGTTTTTATTTTACCGAAAACAAAATTTTAATTTGTAATCTATGCTAGTAATGACATTGAAATTTGACGATTAAAAATGTAATATATATTATACGATTACAAAGGAGATTTTGAAAAATACAAAGCATGTTTTATAACAAACTATACCTCCAATTACAAATACGGAACGTTAGAAAACTAAAACTCTTAATATATAGATATTGAAATAACCTTAATTTACAATAAAAGGATGCTCATTTTCTTTGAAACCATTCGTAAAAACATTTAGTGAGATACAGCTCTAGACAGTTTGAAATATAATTCAATGATATTAGAAGAGTTCTAGTTTCTTTGTTAGTTTCTAGTTTTTAAGAAATAAAAATTTCCTACCTAATACGAAAAATACTAATTTATGATTTGCTTCAATTATCTATATTAAATATATTTGCATTTAAACTAATAATCTCTTGTTATTCAATAAAAAGTACCTTGTTTGTGAAAATATTAAGGTGAAAATATTCTGAAACACTGAATCTATTTTCTCCGACCGATTCCAGATCGAAGGTTGCAAATCTTCATTATTGAAAATTAAATAGCAGTTGGGCACTAAATTAATGTGAGAATTCTTCAATTTCTAATTTTGAAAAATAGGTTGCTAGAAATTTAGCTTAAATGATCATGAATTGCATTACATTATTTAGCCTTTTTTTTTCCCCTCATTCTAAGAAAAATTTGTATTTGGACGAAGAAAGCATTTTTTTCTTCTTTTTTATTCATTTACTGTTAAGGTTTCTGAACGTAAGCAATAAATCTCATCTTTATATATCAGATAAAATTTTCAACATTTAAAACAAGTTCATCACTGTTTCCCAATTATATTTTTTATCATTATTATATATGTACAAAGTACATATTATATATGTACTTTGAGATGTATTTAACTGTTTATGTTTGTTTTTGTTATGAATTTCTAAATTGCAAAAATTTTAATGATAGACACTTGTCAGTCGAAAGTTCAATTCAATTTACTTTTTTATTACAAAAAAGCAGTTTTTTAATGAACTTATAATCTTGAAATCAAGAAATATAATTTTAAATATATAATTCTGAGCATGTATTTCTAAAAATATGAGAAGCTCAGATATTTCGAATAATGCCCCAACGTTTCTTTCACTTTTTGCTGTGTGATTTATGCATGTGGTATGTGTGATTTATGTAGTGGGTTTTATATATGAGTATGATAAACTCTCACATTTTAGTGATTATTTCTGCGTGTCACCATTGTTTCTGTTAAAGTATTAGTGCAGGTGAAATTTTTAACTATTGAAAAAGATACTCAGACATTTTTGAATTATTCATAGATAAAAAATAAGAAAAATAATATTATAATTAATTTTGTTGTTGTTTTATGTTTTGGAAAGTTTGGTATTTAAATTCATGGAGCGGAAACAGTTGTAAAATGATATTAGGAGCATTATTTTGCAATACGATTTCCTTCATTTTATCTAACGAAGCGATCTTTTATCCTAATCATTTGAATCTCAGTACCAAATACAATAAATGTTGCTTCATATATGATTAAAAATTTAAAAATTCATTAAAAGGAAACAAGTATTCTTAAACAATTCCGATTTGAATTATTTTAGGATGAACACTATTTTAGGATTCCTTGCCTTCAATAGGATTATATATCCAATTTAATAGTGACCCAATAATGATATTATAATTTTTCAAAAAAAGACATGCACTTCCAGTTGGAAAAATACCTTAAATGGCAAATTATTATCATGCTATTAAATTCAATAAATGCAATTTTGAAAAAATTAGAAATCTGTATTTTTATATAGTTTTATGGTTCTGTTTATCATATTTAACACAATATTTTTCCTCCAAAAACATTTTAAGCAAAAGTAGATTCCCTATTTTGTGATTAAAACTGACCAAGTTTTGAATTTTTTTTATCAACGTTTCAGGCAATTTTAAAAGTAGAATTCCGAGGTCAGAAAAACGCTCTTCAAGGCTCCATGCAAAATAAAATTGTGCATCAAATTCTTATTAGCCTTATATTTCCTTTTATTACTTGAAATGAGAAGCAATTGCTATTGTTTTAGAAAGAAGATGAATATTTAAATGTTTATATAAAATCATTTAATAATTCTCAAATTTTATTCAATTTCATACATTATAGGACATAATTTTGGAACATCTCCCATTTGTGTGTGTGTGTGTGTTTTATTATGACAACTGAAATTTTAAAGTAAGGAAACATAAAAATGTTGAAAGTTACCTAGTTCATTTACGAAATTAAGGATGATAAAATCATTTATCAGTAAACTTTCAGACAAAATTAGAAGTAGAAATATTTGTACCATTGAGAATAACAGTAAAAGTATCCTATTATGGATACTTGTAAATATATTTACTATTTACTTTTAAGTAATATAAAAAAATTTCATGGAATTTTTTAAACAGAAAATAATGGAATTTCCCAGAATTGAGAGTTTAATTCAAATAAATTTTGAACTCCGTCTCGCTTTTAACTGCATATCCACATCAATTGCCAATTATAATATAATTAATTACCACATGTCCACATGTAGCAGATACACCTTCTCTTTGTAAGATAAACTTACGTTGTCCTAAAATATTTATACTAAAAGAAACGTCTATGTTAAAGCAACCTTAGCAGTAAATAAGTATATAAATGTTAAAATACTTTTAAAAAATGTTTGAAATAACGATACAAGATTTCATTTTCCCCAAACAATTTGTTAAGGTATAGAAATTTTTGTGGGTTAATATTTAAACAAACTCCGATATGCATAACAGGATAGCATAACATTAGTGATTCTTTTAAAGAAAAACCAAAGGTAAAACCATTCATTCTTACCACTGACTCTCAAGTTCAGCCTCGAAACGATCATCGACTCTATCTGAAAAACAAAATAATTTTAACGAAACATCTGAAACATATCTGTGATTTTTCTTGTGCCTTTTCTTAAAAATATTTGTATTTCCTTCTTACCAGAAATATTTTCATAAGATGTAATATCAGTCTTTGCTTTAGTGATGAAATATTTTATTCGAAACAACAGAAACACTGGAGATAGTGCAATCTAGTTTCAGCATTAGCTCCTTTGTCCCTGTTGCTTAGGATAAATCATTGTCTTCGTGAGTAGCAATTTACCTCGCTTGAAAAAATAACATGCCAGCTCTTTCCTAGCATCTATGAACAATAATACATAAATTTTAGATTAATAATACATAAATTAAGATTAAATGAATTTCAGTCACTTATATATCTTATATCTGAGAGATATACAAATGCACTTTTAACATAATTTTCAGAAACTAACAGTTATTTATGATCAGATGTATTAGAATAAATGCAATTAGAACTTCAAAAAGCGTGTATTATGGTTTATTATAACTTAATCTTCAATTCATGCATATAAATCCGTAAGTTAGACCAAAGAGCATAAGTCCATTTTAATATAATTACTAATAAGGCTTAGAAAAAAATAGTAAGGCATAGACTAAGTGGAAATATTCAGACATTCTATGTTAGAGACACTTCTATGGAGTTCTTCTATGTTGGAGATACTTTTGCTTGTTCCTATCAGACCAGCCTTCCTGAGACTCTGTTTGCCTTAAAGAGGAAGTTATTTATTCTAGTCACCTGGAAATGCCAGCCTAAAGAAATATTTTAGCATCTTTAGGGAAGCACTTCCAGCTTTATAGAATAAATATTAATTATATAATAAGTTGCATTACTCCATTCCTTTTTCGGAGAAGGTTCTTTCATTAAGAGTTATGAGAAGGAAAAGAAAAGTGTTACGTTCATTTCATTATTTTTGAAATCAATTAAAATAAACTCTAATAATATTAAAAATTGAAGTCGTTGTTGGGATATGAATCAAGCAATTTAAAAATATCTATATTGTTGTAGCAATTAAAATTTACTTTCCCACAGGAAATTGAAGCAGCAAATCAGTTATCATCGAAATTCTCTTTTTAAAATAAAGATAAATTTGAAATAAAAGTCCTTTCCACCTCGTAGAATTAATTATGTCAAAAATAGAGTCAAACAATATTGGATTTCATAATAAAAAGTAATAATAAAAATAGAAAATATACACAGTATCGGTAGACAAGTACTTGCTGACATTTTAAATGTAATGATCATATTTTTAAAATTGATTCCATGTTAAAATTTAACTTACATACACCATACTAACTACCGCAATCTTTGAATTGTAAGCCGATAATTACTAATTGAGCTAATAAATTTTCAGCAGTTGAGGGAATTTTTTTTTATAACTAATGAAATTAATTTCATTGTCGTTTCTATTGAATGATTTATTTTCTTTAAACATTTTTCATACAAAGAGGAAGATTGATGAATATCAAATCTGCATAATCTGCATAAAAATTACCTTTTGCTGTAAGGGAAATATATTGAAATTTTCAACTTACATTGTTAATGCTTACCTGTGTTGTTTATGTTAATTACATTGCCGTGTCTGTTGTTAATAAATTAGAGCTATTAAAGCATAATGTGCATTACGTAAAACTGACTATTACTAAGAAAGTGAAAAATGAAGTACACTCTTGTAAATAACAATACTTCACCACTTTGTCATCTTCAACTAAAACTACTAACAGCTACACCATACATATGCGGTTCAGTTTCTTCAACTTCGTCAGTGGTTCAATATTGTATTTTAACCATTGACGTTAAAATACAAATTTAACTGAAAGTATGAAATTTGAAAAACACCTGATTGTATTTCAACCACTGACGTTGAAATACAAATTTAACTGAAAATATAGCATTTGAAAAATACCTGAAATATGCTGAAAGTGCTATGGCAAAACGCTTCCCTATTGAAGTACGTCCCGTCATAGATGGGAGAAAGCCGATCCCCAACATTTACTGTACATACCAGGAAGGCGAGAACCAACCAACATACCGTAAGCTTCTCATCCTCAATTATGAGGTGGCCCACAGTGGGAGATATTCTAAGAGTTAACAAAAAGAAAATCTAATCTTCTTCCGTGAGTATAATATAAGTATAAATATATCATTAAAATTTTTTTGAAAGTAAATAAAAAATGTACATAATTCCAATCTCAAAAAAATTCTCCAATGTGTAAAGGATTTAAATATTGAAATGAACATATATCGTTTAGAAATCTGAATTAGATTAAAAGATATTTAATTAGGGAAACAAATGCTTTTAGAATTGGAATGAAGTTACTATAAAATTTCTAACAAAATTTCGATTCATATCAGAAGCTTCCTTAAATTTAAATTTTAAAAATTCTCTAAAATGAAATTTACAAGCAGGGCTTTGTCATTTTCTGATTTAATGATACTTTGTTTGTTTGAAATTGCCAAGTAGCATGCCCGTATTTCTTTCATGTAAGTGACAGAAACAGATACATCACAAGTCTTAATAAACGTGCAAGTTGTTTTCTTTCCCCGTTTCTTATTTTGAAAACCGTAAATGAAGTCTCCCGACATAAATCAAATTGGGAATTCTCTGCAAGTACAGAAAGTAAGAGTAACAACAGTATTAATTCTTAGGAATATATTACCAATGTAAATGCGTTATTCATATATTTAACGCTATATTCTGTACTAAAATTTATATTACCGAGACCATACTTGCAGACTTACGCAAGGGTTAAGGAATGTGTTAATTATTGTTATCTAAACACAAAGAACTGTTAGCATCATCTTCAAATTTTATTAAAATTTCTTCTTTTAAATTAATTTACTTACTAACATGTCCGTATATAAAAAGTTTTAAGCACAATTCAGGAGTAATACCAGTTAAAAAAAAAACGAAGAAACACAAAATAATTCAGAAATTTTTTGAAGCCTATTAGAATTTAAATAATTACCTGTTGTCCTTATATAGTAGATAAATTTGCAATCTTTCAGACAAGCGCACAATTTTAAAAAACATTAACTCTAATAATATTCACAAAACATTTCGGCAAAGGTCTTAAGATATTGAAAGACTAATAGAAGATAAGGCTTTCAAATGCAATTTTTTAATATGTAGAAAATTTTCTGGGATAGTATTTAAACAAATTCTTTTATGAAAAAGTCTAAAATGAACATTAAATTATATTGCTGGAAAAAATCTGAAGTTAAACCCGTTCCTTCTTTTACAACCGATTTTTAAGTAAAGTTCCTAAACGAAGCGTCGGTTTCATCTCATAAACAAAATACCTGAAACCTTTCAATTAATTTTTCTCTGTCATTGTTTTCCATCGAAAATTTTAAAACTTCTCGTTTCCAGGAATATTTTCAAAAGTTGAAATAACAGTCTTTGTTTTAGCGATGAAATATTTTACTCTAAACAGCAAGAAGTAAAGGCGAGATAGCAATATATCTTTAGCATTGGCTTGAAAATAGCATCATTGACTTCAAAATAACAATTTTTTTGTCTCACTAGAAACACCTCTTCTTATGGATGATATTCTGCAAAAAATAGAAAAGAAATTTCGTCATTTTCCTCGTCAACATAATATTTGCGAACACATAAGAAGTACATTATAGGAGATTTTAATTTGTATAATTTAATTTTTTAGATTTTTAAAACCCTCTAATAAATAATACTTCTGTGAACATATTCTTTCTTATAAAAAATATTCTATCATCTTCAAAAAATATTCTATTCTATAACCTACCTATCAAAATGTTTAAATTTTTTATCAGTCTAAATTAAATTATGAAGATATTTTGGGGTATGTACTACATTAAAAACGCAAAAATCATTACCAAAATAAAACAAATCATTTCCAAAAGCGAACACTAACGAAATACTGTCTTTAACGAAGTTAACTATTATAGTGAAGTCAAATGTATATGTGAGATATAAGAGTGTCTCACCAAGAGACAGATTTACATCAAATCAATTTTGATGATAAACAAGTCGAAAGCGTTTTCAAAAGTTATTATATATAACTGTTAGAAGTATAGATGTTTTTCATCAAAAAATTCAAGTTTTAAAACTTTTAGAGACATTTATTCGAAAGATATTCTTCATGCCTTAATTATTTGAAAATAAAATAATATGTCTATTCCTTAATAAATATGAAATTAATGCTTAAATATTAGTAATATATGAATTTCTTTAGTACCAAATATATGCATACTGTTTATCGGTGGGATATCTAATTTATGAAACGATGGAATATATACAACCAAGACAATTTACTCGAGCGATTTTATTAGGATCACATGTCTTAGGATAAATGTAGTTTCAATTTACAAAAGTCGATGCCTTTTTCCACAACTGTGATGTATTTTGTAATGAAATCTCCTATTCATACACAAAAATCCGTATCCTGGCAAAAACTTAAAATTTCGTTTTAATACAATTCCTAAGACAAAAAATACTTTCATGCAACAAAAATATTCATAAAAGAACTTCGTCGTAAATAAAGTGATTAAATTATAAAAATGAAGATTAATATTTAAAAATTTTAAAAATTCTTACATTTAAAAGTGCAGTTCTATTATTAACATAGCTTCTGCTTTTGAATTCTCTTACCACTAACATCGTCAGCTATCAGTTTGCCTTCTTCTTTAGTAATGAAGTCCTTTATTCTAAAAAGTCACTGGAGTTATCAATAGAATAATATCATATGGATACCAATAGTGGCTCTAAAGAATAAACGATTTTATCAGTTTCTCTACTTTTTCTTTATTCAAAGAAGGGCCTTCGAATGCGAAGTCCTGTAAAAACTGGAGAGTGAAAAGGATTTCATTTCATGCATCACTTATGAAATTAAATAAAAATAAATTTTAATGATGTTAAAAATATAAACAGATTTTGGATCACAAATTACACAATTTAAAGTACCCATGTAGTTAGTAGCAGTAATTGCAGATTTGTGTGTTATATGATATGGACAATTAAAAAAAATCATTTCTTCCTAATACTGTTTTTAAAATAAAAGGAAACTCAGACCAAATCTCGTGGTTTATCATTTGGTCTATTTTGTTACTGATGAAGTCATTTATTATAAAAAGCCGGGAGTGCTACCCTACTGAAAAATTTTAAAACCATAAAGATAGCACGTTTGGCTTAAAAGAATAAACAATTGTACTATATTTAATTTTAGTTATTTTTCTTACTTTGAAATAGGTTCTTTCATATATAGTTCCAAAAATAGTAAATGGGGCAAGATTTTATTTATTCTATTATGTACAATGTTAAATTAAAATAAAATAACAAAAAATAAAATGCATAAAAATTATTCGGAAGTATAAATTTTTTAATGATATAAAAACTCAGACTTTTTGCAGATTACCTCCTTTTGTCATCATCGTTTTTCTTTTATATGTCAATTTGCTACTACGGTTTAAATTACAATACTTTTTTTCGGTTATATAATATAGTATTCTTTTGTGACAGGGAATTATTCTGATTAGATCTTCTTTTCTTATTTTTCTAATCAACCATATTTCAGGATCTTATGCAATAATTTGTAGCATTATCTGATGAAATATAGCTATTTAGAATAAATTAATACCTTACATAATTTGCACTTCAAAAATTATTTTATTTTTTTACTGGTACGATTTCTTTAATGTTATTTTGAAGCAATATATAATTTTCAGATGCACGAAGTTCAGCTTAAAATGTCATATTTTAAATGTGAAATACTACTTTTAAGATAAATTAAATGACTTTAATCTCAAGAGCATAAAACTAGAAACACATTGCGGCTAATAAAATGTAGTGTCAAACAAGGTACAAAACTGAAGGAAAATGTGATACGACGTGGATTTGTTCTGAAAAAGATATGCCTAAATAATATGTCGGTTTCTTCTTAATAACTATAAGCACTCGTGCTAAAATGCTAGGATTAAAAGAATTTACTTCACATAATTCAGCATTTATATACAATCAGGCATCTTATCTATGAAACAAATAAATATCTACAACCAGGACAAAAAATACAAACCATCTGATTAGGATCACAGGTGCTGGAATAAATGCCATTCAAATCTTCAAAAGAAGATGCATTTTTCTATTTCGTGCTGTTTATCATTATTAAATATTCAACTCATACATAAAAATCCGTATGTTGGGTAAAAACATAAAAATATATTTTCATATAATTCCAAAGACGAAAAATGTTTTGAACTAATAATATTTTCATAAATTAATTTCTTCCGAAACAGTGATTAAATTATATCAGAAAATATTTATTTAAAACAGGGGATTGGACAAACTACGGCCCACGAATATAATTTTAATTTTGCCGGTCTGAGGCAAATTAAAAGAAATATATATTTATATATTATGTGTTGATCTCCTTTTCTACTTTGATTAAATATTATTCTTTTATTCCTTTTTTTCAAAGACTACTGATCTTTTTACTTTCTCTACTTTTGTTCTACAAAACATAAATCGATGGAAATAGCAAGCACAGACATCTTTCAATCGGTAAAGTGTTAAAAGAGAAATTCTGTGTTAGTAATAGCTGTAGATTGGTGCCAACAAGCGTTATCTCTTTCTCGGGGATGAGACATATGGGAATCAAATATATGTGAATTAGTCCTCAAATATGCGCATTATAAAATCCAGCCAGCGGCGTTTTCTTTTGGCCCGAGTTCTAACATTATTGATTGTGTATGGAAAGATTGCGTACATACAGTATCATTGTGAATAGTGGTGAAATTATTAAAAGTATAGCGTAGCAAGTGCTTGTTTGGGTTAATCGTAAAATATTTCAACCCCAAAATGGCTACTAAAAATGTAAAGTTGATCCAGAGTGCCGTGCTTTTAATGATGAATGGACCTGGAAATATTTTTTACAGTTGTAAAAGGTAAACCAGTGTGTCTCATCTGCAATGAAGCTGTAGCAGTCTTCAAAGAATATAACATTTCCCATCAGTTTACATCTAAGAATAAGATTTTAAATTACGAAGCAATGTCCGAATATGAAAGAAAACAAAATCCAGAAAGTCTTTGTAAAAAATTATCAGGCCGACAAAATTTTTTCAATAAGGGAAGCAGCAATATCCAAGAAGCAGCTACACATACAAGTTACAATGTAGCAAACAATATTGCTAAAAATAATAAAGCTCTCAGTGATGGGGAGTTTGTTAAACAATGCATGCTCCAAGCTTGTGATGTTCTATGTCCAGACAAGAAAAATAATTTTGAGACTTTAAGCTTATCTCGAAAAACGGTGACTTCTAAAATCGAAGTCATCGATAAAAATTTGACATCACAATTAGAATCAAAGATTGGCCAATTTAAATTTTGTTCCATAGCTATGGATGAAAGCACAGATATAAATGATACTGCTCAATTAGTATTATTTATAAGAGGTGCTGATGAGAACTTTGAAATTATCGAGGAATCATTATTAAATACTCAACTCATACATAAAAATTCTTATATTGGGTAAAAACATAAACATAAATAATCAGGATAGCACTTCTGGCTTTTAAGAAAAGACAACGATTTTATCATAAGTTTCACTGCTTTTTCATGCTTTAAAGTAGGTATTATTATTCAATTTTAAAATAGCCATGTATTTGCAGTAATTAAAATTTAGTGTGTTATATGATTCTTATACAAAAGAATCATTTTTATCGAAATAATTTTTTTTAATTTAAAGAAATTTCAAATAAATGATTTCGCCGTTTCTTGGAAGTAGTGATATCAAAATACATACTAAATAAACGAATGTTCGGGAATGAAATGATGCAGAAATTAGTTTTATCGACAAAAAAGGTTGCTGCATTTAAATTCAGTATTTCTTAGAGCATTGTTTGATTAAATATATTTTTAAATTTTAGTCTTTTATTTATTTGAAATTATTTTATGTATTAAATTGTGGAAATCAATTTCTACACATCACATTTGTTCCAGATTATATTACTCGGATTAAATGTTGTTTAAAATAAATTAATATATAAGCAACTGCACTGTAACTACAATAATTAAAGTTTAATATGTTAACACAAAAAAGAATCACTTTACTTACTAATAGTCTTTTAAATAAACATAGAAATTTAAGACCATTTCATATTAGATTTACCCCCGTAATATATCAGTTTGCCTTATTTTCTTAGTGATGAAGTTATTAATCCTAAGAAACCAGAAGTGCTATACTTTTCGAAATATTTCATGTCATACGAATAGCTCTCATGGCTTCGAAGAATAAACAACCATTTCATAATCCATGTCACTGCTTTTTCTTGCTTCGGAGAAAGTCCTTTCAAAGCGAATTTCTGGAAAGAGAGAAAAGCGGGCATATTGATGATAGAAGACAAAGTTTAATTTTGTTTTTAAATTTTTCAGTTTGAACATAACCACGTATTTGCATGAAATAAAATTTAGTGTGTTATATGATATTAACAC
>JAPMOR010026939.1:98670-173223 GCA_026543865.1 Argiope aurantia | reverse complement strand
AAATGACCAGCACTGTTATATTTTAGGTAAATGACCAGCACTGTTATGATATTTTGGGTAAATGACTAGCACTGTTATGATATTTCGGGTAAATGACTAGCACTGTTATGATATTTTGGGTAAATGACTAGCACTATTATGATTATGAGCAGTAATAATAGGTAAATAAGCAGTGTAAAATAGTAAAAAAAAGTGCAAATCAGCTTAATGGTATGTATACTTTGGAAAGGGAGTAATCGTGGAAAAAAATTATTCAGCTTCTTTATGGAGCTCTGGAGGCTAGTCGATACGGAAGTTAGATTTGAGGTATCGAAATTTACATTAATTAGGATTTGAAGTTCGCACGACTCGTGAATTAAACTAGAAGTTCTTTTATTTTTGCACTAAATGAAGTGAAAAAGAATTACCTCATCTTTTAAAAAAGAACTTTTTAAACATGTATATTGCATTACTATAGTTCTTATTGTTTTTTCACTTAGCTTTTATATAAACTACGTGTTGGTAGTTTATTTTTTAAATAATGATTTTATTAATATCGATTTCAATTTTTTGTTCGGGAAAAATATCATGAACCTGAGGCAAAAGAATCATCATCATAAAATGCCTTGATGAACTTTTCAGAATGAGCACATTTTTTTATAATACGATGAAAACATCTTTATAAAAAATTCGGATGTGCTTTTAGCATCATTATGAATTATTCATCGTTTGAAAGACGAGGAAAGGTGTTTGTCTATATAATCAGTAGGCATAGCATATGGAGATAAAAAGGATTTGAAAGCCTTCATCTTAATTAAAGAATAATGAAACTTATCAGTAGTATTTGTACTTGCGCCATTGCTAATTTATTTCGATATTTTCCAATTACAATTTAGTAATGACATTTCTGATATACATCAGATTACAGAAGTTACTGATACGACAGAAAACTTTGAAAGTCAAAGAAACTTTACAAAGCTTTCTGGATATTTCCGCGAGTTGAAATTTTAATAAAAAGGTGCTACAGAAATTTATATGTATAAAAAAAATTAGTAATTTTCATTAATATTACTGGTTATAGTTTATTATGAAAACATTTACGTAGGTAGTTCATGTGTGAGACTTACGAAAGACCCTAACAGACATCATTACTAGAAAATACAATCCACCAACTTGTTTGACAAATTTAATATTAAATATAATTTTATTTTAATTATCAAAATGTTTAATGCTTTAAATTATATTTAATTGGTTGGTTATTTTTCATTCTTCCTCAATTGGCTGGCAGTTTTTCTTTCGTATGCAAACAAAAGAAACATGCTTTTCTTTAATCACTGTATACATTTCTTTATATAAAGTATACGTATATCGACAAGTAATACAGGAGGCTTTTATTGCTTATAATAGTACGTTTTATAAGAAAATAAGATTATTGTTATTAAAATATTTTGTATCTTTTTAAATTGTTTAATTTTAAGCAACTGTAGATTTAATTTCAATAATTTTTAATTAAAGAATTTTATTAAAAAAAGGCATCTAAGAGCGAAAAAATATTCGCTTCCGAGAATGTAGGTTTTTCTTATAAATTCTTAAATGCCTCAATTTGCACTTAAATTTTTTTTTATCGCACGTAAAGTTGCTCTTAAAGTTGAGAACTCTAGCATTAAAAAAATATCTTGTTCAAGTGAAAGTAATGTTTCAAGAAAAATGCTTTTTTGACCTTTATTATTTGAAAATATCCTTTTTTTGGTATAAATTTTTTATTTCATTTATTTAAGAACGTTTTTAAGCACAAATAAACGAGGGTCGTTTCACAATTTTATCGCAACAGCAAAGAAGTGAAATATTCTTTAGAATTGTAATTGTGGTAACAAAACGTGGTTATATATTTAAAGCATTCTGTGTAAATAAGATAGACGATATTCAGGCGGTGTACGGTATGCGGAAATATTGAAAATCGAGTCTGAAAACATGTTTTTTTAATTCTCAAGAGAGGTAAACGAGCTTAGAAAACACACAGAATTATGGCGCATAACACTTAATATGACTTTATAAAGTAGTTATTTCTTCTTAAGTATGTAGTTGCTCTAGAATTAATAAGAAACATTTAAGTTATTTTCATTGTGCAATCATTTGGTGTTAGATTTTTCTACAGCCGCTGTATATGATTTCTGTTAAATTGCGCAAACAACTATTCCTTCGCATAATAGTGGATCATATCTTAAAGTTCTTATTTTATTAAATTTAATCTGAAAATATCCGAAAGTAAATATAAAAATAAAATTTTCAAAGGAGATTATTTTTTGTCTTTAGTTTAATTTTTTACTTATTCTCATTTCCCTTTCGGAGTGAACGAAATTTTTTGTTTTAACCTCTTCGTCGTCCGTAACGCGTCTAGCGCGTTCAAGTGAAACTTTTGCAGGGCAGTCGTAACGCGCTTCAAGCGTCCGTCTACATTTTAAAACTTTTAAACGTTTAAAACGCTTTATAAATGTTTATTTGTTTGAATTTTTATTTTTGTTTGCTCTTATGCGGCGAAAAACAGCGGAAAAAAACAGAAATTTTCGCGGACAGGAGGACGGCGAAAGGGTTAAAGTAATCGGGATTCATTTATGCGGGGCCGGCCGTCTGGGGGGTGCGGCGGATGCTATGAACCGATGCCCCGGATTGAGGGGACCCCAGCATGATCAAGAACTAAAATAATATTCTGAACAATAATCGCGGAATGGAAAGAAGTGAGGAAGAAATTTAACTGGAAAAATCCAGTTTGGGAATATATGAAATTTACATATATATTACAGTCTAGTGCAAGTATGCAACATATTATAAACCTAAAGTAAATAGATTTACGTTAATTTACCTCATCTACTAAGTTAGATGGTATATAGTATTCTAAATATTAATACCATAAAATGTTTAATATTGTAATATCTGATCATGTCCATGACAAGGAAATAACACTCTGAGTGCCAAAAAAGAAAATTAGCAGAAAAGAAAGAAGAAAATCTAAATTTCAAGAAGTCTCCAGTAAATCTGTTTTCTTGTCTACGAATCAATTCTATCAATGAAATTGCTTCGACTTCAGAAGCTGCAATTCAAACTTCAACTGAAGAATAAAATTCTGCACAAACTACACTATTTTGCGATAAAAATGTAGAAGCTGTCAAATTCGTTGAAGGACTGAAGGTTTATATATACATATGACCGAATCAGAAAATAACAAATATGATCAAGTGAATATAAATGAACCAGGTTTATGGCCAAGTATTATAACGGATGAGTTTAATACCTGCAATAATAATATATGTTCGTGTTTGTAGTTTTTTTTCCATATGCAAAAAAATTAAGGCCCTAAATGGTTTTTTGCACCCAGGCTACTTTATAGAGAAGGCCGGCTCAGCATTTATGCTAGTTATTTGACTGGTATTATTTTGCGATGTTCTTCATTCTCGAGGCTTCTTTCTGTTCTTGAGAAAAAATAATTACATTATAAAATATTATCACAGATTAAAGAACTAAACCTGTTTTACGAATAACTTTCTTTTCTCTTACCTAACGATATTAATATTTAAACCGCATAATCTGCAATTTCAAACTGATAACACGTAGAATGATTTTTTAAAGTTCTGAGTCAGAGTAGGCCGCAAAACAAATTTTCCAATTGTGTGCATATGAATGCAAATATTGAGTCAAAAATGAGTGAATTACGTGGTATCGCAGACACATAACAAGCGAAACTTCATTTGTCGTTTAATATCTAACTCAGCAGCGTGATGGCGCTTCTTTTTCTTTCTGCGAAATGCATAATCGTGCGCAGTGCGTATTTGGAGCACAAATGACTGCATTCGAAAAGACCTTTTATTTTTATGTATGAAGTATAAAAAATTAAGTATTATAAGCATCAAAAAGAAAAAAAAAATCAACCTAGATTTTGATTAGTTGGATTTTAAAGTTTTAGACTTCTCTTCTTTTGAGAAACCCGACCGGTGTGCGAGCACGATGTCTAGAAAAATACAGCCAGCTAGGTGGATGAAATTTGGTGTTCTTTACACCAAAAATGTAGAAATTTTTCGCATTTCAGACGAAATTCATTTACGAGAATTTGTTCACCAAGCATCTCTATGAACAAAATGATTAAAAAATGAAACAAAGGCAGCTAAATAGAAGAAAATTAGCACACTAATTTATCATAATTGTAAGTCATGAATATGATAAATAAAAAAAAATGCAATGATTTTGATAAAATTTGATGCTTAGTATTTTGGATGCCATTTCTGTACACCTCTGTAAAATTTTGGACCAAATCGACAGATAGACAGACAAGATATATATACTCTATTTTCATAAAATCAAAAATTATTCTTACAAAATACGCTATATTTTGTTAGTGTACGAAATAATAGAGGAGTGTTCACTCAACCAGGTTGATTTATTGTATATCAATCAATCAATATAACTGTCAAAATGTAGCAAGCTGAGAATTAAAATAATATTGAAAATGTGTTGAAGATATCAAGTAATTTGAAGAAAGATCGACAAAAGTGTAATAAGATGTAGCCAGCCGAATCCCAAGGATCGAAAGAGCTGAGGTAGCCTAGTGGCAAAGTCTCAAATTCGGGACAGTGCTTTTTTTTCCATGTTTGAAATCCAATTTCACCAAAGATTGACCGTATATGTGGGCCTATTCACTTTAAATCTAACATGCAGTACATTTCCGGATTCTGAAACCCACCGCGCTTTTGCGCAAGCACCAGGAAGAGTTTATTTGATCAAACTAGCCGAAATGGGCTCTCCAAAACCTCTCGCATTCTCTCTTATGAAGGTGTTATCCTAGAGAATACCCTATATGGCACTGGCGTACAATAGCCATGAAATATTCACCTTTTGGTGTGAATTTATCATTTTTATTGAATCTATCGTCTGATCCTTGTCGAGTTTTTTAGCGATTAATCCTTGGCATGCTATTAATAATATAAGAAAATCGAATTTGTTTTAGACGCATTTTCCCCTATCGATTGAAGCAAAAATTGGACGCAAAACTACACTTGTCACAAAATCACGCATAAAATTTGATATATTTAAGTTATTGCGTCTTTAAATTATCACGTTTGTATATTTCTAAAAATGCAGACCGACAGACAGTCAACTCCACGATGGATTTGGTGCAAAATTTGACAGGCGTTTACATTATGGATGTTAAATCTGTCCACCGAATTTTATTAAACTAGCTGCCTTGGTTTCTTAGGTGTCAAATTAACTTACATTTGAATAATCGGACAGACAGACTTCCCCTAAATGGATTTTGCTCAAAATTTGATAAATATCTACAAATTTAGTGTAAAAAATCGTATGCCTAATTTCATACATCTAGCTCAAGGCGTTTTGGAGTTATCTATAACCAACAGTACGGAGGGACCCAAGGCCAAAAAGTTTGTTTTTCGAACTCAGGGAGATCGAAAACGTGGAGATTCGTCAATATCTCGATTTAGAATTATTTCACGATTACAATACGTTTTGTGTAGGAAATACACAAGAAAGTAAAGAGTGAAAGGAAAGATAAAAAAGACATTTACTTTTATCAATAGAGTGAAAGATTATTCACTGAATTAAGAGACGTATAACCGCTCACCTTACTGCTTACTTGCCCTTAGCAAAATACATTAAACGAAAAGAGCTGGTCTTGGGATTTTGAAACGAACAGTAGGTCAAACGTTCCTTCCATGATGTGACGTGAAAGTTTATAAATGGGATGCTGCTGTCCTCTTTCCTACCAGATTTTTTTTTTATAATTCTCTGAATGAAGTACAGATGGAAGGAAAGAGTCTTTCAATTAATATTTTTGTCAAAAATAGGCATCGTATTACTTCAGAACAGGTCTTTAACTAAGAAGAACTAAAGAAATAAAAGTTTTATGAAAACTGAACCGAAACTATACCCTTTCACAAAGTGGGAAAAGCGCAACCGTGAAACAAAAGATGAAAATAAGTGCATTTTCTTACCGGAAATCGTTGTATGTGCATACATTAAATATTTTACTGTGTTCTTCTGCTTTTATGCAATAAAATCTCCGTTTCTAAGATATGTTTCGTTAGCGATTCACTTTGTCTAATTATATATCATTTTAAGTTTTGATGTAGGTTGAAAATTTTATATCGCTCGCATTTTTTCAAAAGGTCTGCGCAACGTGTGTGTAACACTAATGACAAATTGCAAGATATTTTCTTAAATTATACCATACAGAACAATGACGGACATTTTAGAATTCTCTGAAAGAAATACAGATGGAAATAAAAATTTTCATTTTATATTTTTGTAAAATTTGAAATATTCTGCAATAAGTATTTTCCTTGGATTTTGCGAATAAAATGATGCATTCTTCTGCAAATAGTTTTTTTTTACTGTGCTTAATATTAGATTTTAGAACAGTAGATTTTTTGAGGTATTTTTTTTTAAAGAATTGAAGCGTATTGCGATTTCGCAAGGTTTCGAATAAGTTTTTTTTTTACTTTGAATTATTAAACTGTAGTCGGTTTTAAATTTCATACATAGGATTTTCATATGAAATTTTATATTTTATTTTTATTAAAATAAAGAATTTAAGATCTTTCAAAGAATTTTTTTTAAGTTTCTTATATTACTTGAATAAAAAATCCAGTGCCGTAAAAGGATTTTCCAAAAATACAGCATAAATTATCTGCGGCTGTAATAGTAGAATGATCTATATTTAAAAAAGTTTTGTTGAAATTGAATCTTTAACATATAAATCGCATTTTCAACAAAACATTACTTGAATAGTTTGGATCTCTAGAAGAACATTGTCAGACTTAAATTCTTAACTTTTGATAAATTATAATCCAGCAAGTCTGAAATGGAACTTTTTTGGGTTAGAAATGTTGCAACTCTATTTTCGGTATATTCTGCTAAAGTTCATTTAGTATCTTTGTTCTATATAGTTTTTAATCACTTGTTTTACTTGATTAACTTCATGGTTTTATACATGAATTTTTTCTTCACTCGTTTCTGGATATGCTGGAATTTTGCAATTTAGTACACTTGTTTATTCACGATAAGAATACATTATTTTTGCGGAACTTAACCCTAGAAAGCTTGACTTTTCATTTTTCTACAAACTAGTGATTTGAATATCTGAATTCAATTCAGGAACATTTTTTAAAAAAAGACTATTTTTGAAATTAAAAAAGAAACTCAAATGTGACAAATAGTTACATTATGAATGAAACAATAGCTAAGTGATACAAATCACATTATAATAATTCTGCAATAAAAATAAAAATCCGCTTTTATTAACACATTTTTTTACAACGCAAAAAAAAATATTGTTAGTTTTTTTAATGCTAGAACTATTCCTACAACAGCCACCTTGGTATTTTCCCAAACTTCTAGTTTAAATTTTAATGTGATAATAGCGATACTAGAATGTTTACCCGCATTGCCATACTTTACCGGTATTGCCATATATATACACCGCTATTTACATATAACAGTCTTTTCTACAAATGATTATCAAAAAGAATTTAAAAATGATTTCCGAAGACTCATTGTTGACTTTTGGGACAGTTATCTGAAGCTTATAAATGGAAATAAAAACGTGCAGCCGAATGGCTATAACATACACTGTAGGTTTAATTATCAGTTTATAGATTAAATTTTGATTCCACACAAGATGACATTTGGTTGGGAATTTAAGGAAGGGGAATTAATGTCTAGAATTCAAGAATATTTATGATTATAAATTAAAGAATAAAAGATAATTAAAATAAACAAATGTGCTTTTAAGTACATTAATAAGTATTTGCTATTGTTCAATTTATTTTATTTCTATTGTTTTCGACTTATTTACTATGGCTTAGATTCGAAACGGAATTTAGAGTAGCGATGCGGCATGAAAAAAAATCTATATATGCGTGTAAAATTATGTAAAAATATATCGAATGAAATTTAGATATAGACGGATATAGACGGACAGTTAAACAGAAACACGGAAATATTATATCTAAATTACTTAGCTTCTCCCTTAGCGACTGCAGATATTTCGTTTCTAAGCAGTTTGGATTAAATATTTCTAAACAAGCATAATTATGTTTCTACGTAATTATGTAATTATAATGAATGCTGACATTATAATAAATGATAATCAAATTATATAAGCTATACGCAAGACGATCTGTTATTTTGGTGAAGCTCTATTAAAAACATTCGAGTGTAAAAAAACACAAAAAAAAAACAACATATTATTTAAACGCTTATCATAACGGAGCAATTATCTCGAATCGTAAAACAAGGCGTTAGAAAGTGCTGAAGTTGCTTTTGTTCACAGACGCGCGCACTTGTTGCCTGCTTACATAACTGGTTATCTAGTAAAACCACATTTTTATGGTGAATTATATAAAGGATGCATTAAAAATTCGTTTTTCATTGGCTCGTTGTCAATAGGATTCACATGGGACTTCAAAATTTAGATAAGTTTATCTGAAAGTTTAATCAGGCGACCTTAAAAAAATTTAACTACTACTTAACAATATGTCTCATGCTTAGAGTGTGAGTCAGTAGAGTTAGAAGTTCTTTATTTAAAAAAAAATTACTTGGTAGGAATTTTAATATTTTTATTACAAATAATCTAATATATACAGTGGCGTTTTCTTGATTTTCTTAAAATTTCTTTATTGGAAAATTGTTTAATTTTTCATTAATATTCAAAGAAATATGAGAATAGAACCAAATATTAAGTTTTTCTTTCATTACAAATCTGAAACGTGACCTTCCTTTAATGGGCTTATTGCAGCTTACTTATTTCCGACACCGCGGACTTATTGCAGGGGTGAAAACCTCGTTCTCAGCCTTCATGTTAAGAATCGTGCTATTTTCTCTGCTGGCTCATTCACCCACGTTTTAAAGCGGAAATAACTGCGCGTTGTACGGTTAGGCCTTGGTAAATAATTACATAACTGTCACGTGGTGTATGTTACGTGAGGTTTTTAATGTGAAGTGATTTTTGATGTAGACTATTAGCTGCGTCTGACATAGTAGTTTGAAAAATGTACAGAATTAATAAAAGGATTTGTCACAGAAATTTTTATAAGTTCTAGACTAGGAGTGGGATGAAAATATTGGAAGAAAAATGTAATTATTTTTACAATAAACTACCAAATTTTTATTTTATTATTATATTCAATTAAATTCAAAGAAGATATACAATTACTTTGCATCTTATGTATTTATAACAGATTATTTAAATGCGCATTAATAAATTTTTCGAAAAAAATTACCATGTCAAAAAGTGAATTCTTAAGTTGTACCCATATAAATCGATTAGCAATATATAAATCCGGTAAAGCTCGCTTTTTTAAAACGCGTTTGTGTTTAGAAAGAGACCGCTATGTGGAGAAATATTTTAACGAAATGTTATCAGCTGGATGCCATCGATGAATTGCTTTCATTATTTGTTTCTTTCAAAAATCATTCAAAACCTCTCCGTTATTAATAAAGTTATAGTTAAATAGTATTATTATATTATGCTATTAATAGTATTAATTATATTATACTATTAACAGTATTAATACTATTAATAGTAATTAATAGTATTATTATATTATACTCCGTTATTAATAAAATTATAGTTAAAATAGTAGATATTCATTAAGCAAAGGGTATTCAAAATTTTAATTAGTTCTAATTAAAATTTAATTGACATTTTAATTTCTTCTACAATAACTCCGGAAGATTTTATAACTCATTTTTTTACCACTTTAATATTTAAAAAATTAGCTTTTCAGTGGTATCACTTTTATTTATGAGCAAATTTTGTTTAATTTTAACACATTTTTCAAAATTTGCTTTTAGCACACCTTTCTAACAACACTCTTTTACATAAAAGCTGCAAGCAAATTAGCAAGATAACATTTGATATATTTTGCAGCTCTAGTACAATTAAGAAAATATTTACTATTAACAAATTCCTTAAGATGTTTTTAAGCACTGAATGTAATTTAGACATTGTTTTTTGACCGACATTTTTTCTCTAAATTTTGTGATGTAAAAGTAGTTACGTAATAAATGCAACGACCGATGCTAACTAGCCGTCCAAGAACATTCATTATATTATGATATTCCGGACTGAAGGTTCAACATTTGTCTGTTGTCAATATCTTTGTCTTTAAAAGTATTATTATGAGTTTTAAGAAAAATCATTGTCTCCAATCAATCAGCATAAGACTTACTTAATTAAAGATGAATTGTGTATCTTGAAATTTAAGCCATAATTAATATCATAAAATTGAAAGTCTTGATAAACAAATATCGTATCATTGAAAAGAAAGTCGTAAGGATTTTAGTTACTTGATATTAACGAGTTATACTTTTCATTTACAATTTTTTACTGAAACTTAGTAGAATGTGTCAGATTATTTGGGGTTTTCTAATTAAAAAACACTATTAATAGTGATACCTGTACAAAACTTAAGACCCTTAAAACTGAAATGCATATATAAATTTATTTTACCTCGGTTTAAATGTGCGTAAATTTTCATTTCGGCATTCTGGTGATATACTGATTCATTTTTATTTTTCAGGCTGAATCCAAAGGCGCCACACCGACACAGTATGGCTTCGTCTTCAGTGTATTCGAATTAGTAATAATCATTATGTCACCCGTATACGGCAAAATGGTAAGCAACTTTTTTTGTAATGAAACTTATTAAGTTCAAATAAGTTCGCAAAAAATTATTTCTAGATAAAAATATGTTGAAAAAATAAATTCTAGATGTGACTCAAAATTTTCTTAGGTAAATTTACGAAAATGCCCTTTTTTATTGCTCATTTTTCTATTTTCTAAGGAAAACAATTCAGGAAGTAATAAGAAGTAATAAAATAGACGTCTAAATCAAATTTGAATATATTTTTATTTGATTCATTTATTTGTATCATACAAATTTATAACAATATTGAAAATAGGATATATAGTGAATCTTATACATATGATCTCTTGTGAGATCTTATATATCAGATATATATAAGAAAATATAGTGAGATATTTAAGGAGAACTCTGTAGATTTTTTAAATTGATATTTAACTAACAAATTTTTGTGCAAGTTACTTGCATTCCTTTCTTAAAAGCAATTTTTGAGAATGAAATTGCGATTTATAATTATAGCAGCAATATTACTTAGACTTTTAAACTTAATTAGTTTAAATTGTATTGAATGCTTAATTAATTTGCTACATAGTTATCAGTTTTAAGTAACTATTTAATTATTTATCTGAAGTGTGATCAAAAGGAAGGAAACATAATTTCGATCGGCTTTTTTTGCATTTGAACTGATAAAATGGTATCCTTTTTTATTCAGAAATTTTGGAAGCGTAGTAAATAAAACTCACTGTTTTGAGATTTTTCTTTATTCTAAATGATATTATTTTTTTTAATCATCCGATTAATAAACTTTAAAGGATAAAAAAAAATATATCAAATTTAGGAATATAACAAGAAACAAATTTATCTTAGCTTAGCAAAGGAAATAACTTGATAAATGATATGAACGTAGTTTTATTATACTTCTTTCTTACACTCACAAATTCATTTAAATTTGAAACACTTTTTAAGAATGTAATAATTCTTTTAATTAAGCGTCTTAGAGATAAAAAAATTCTCTAGTTATTGAAATGGCTCATTTTTTCCTTGCATGACATAAATTCCAATTTTTTAACTGATACGAAAAGCTGTTGACTTCAGTCAAAAAACAGTAGCGGAAGAATTTATCTTGAAAGCAAGATGACTCCAATTGAAAATAAATTGTGTTGATATCGCACTGTTTTGTTTTCAATTCTTTCTTAAAAACTATTGTTTTAATATCTGTAACTCGGATAAAGTCCATACTTCCGGATTTTTATCTAAATTATTGCCTGTTGACAGTCATTCATCTTAGTGCATTCATTCATTTTTTTTTCTAAATAAGTTCGATTCAGTACACGAATTTCTATTAATCTTTAAAAAGCATTTCGTCAAAGCAATCCATTAACCCTTTGATTGTTATGGGTGCATATATGCATCCAACAAATACCATCGGTGTACCTTACGGGCGCATATTACATCCGGCGCAAGCCAATAGTTCAATGCCCAGTGATTGCTGCTGCTTATCGCTCAAACGAAACACTTCAACTTTAGAGCAGTTAGAAGTTAAAGAGTTAGTCATCATTGTTCAATAAACATTAGTATTTGAAAGGGGTAAATGATTAAAACTGAAATATGAGTAGAAAAAATTTCGCAAGAAAATGTTAACCATTCAAAAACAATTTTGGCTCGAGTCCGTCAATATTTCAGCTTTTCCTTCTTTTCATTGCATGTTTTATGAAGATGAAGGGTAACCATAAATTTTTGGATTCGACTTTTCTTGGTGGAGGATCATATTGATTAAAGGGATTTGTCTAGAAGTTGTGACTGTTTAGATGGGATGCATGATGTTAACCCCTTGACCTACGAATTTATTTAACTTCATAATTAGATGAAATGTCCTATTTGGAATTATTGTTTTAATGCCTGAATAATGGAAGGGTATTTGAGATATTGAAACAATTTTAAGTGATTTTTGCATTTTAAGTTACTTAATACTTTCAATTAATTGCAGACTGAAAATAAAAAAAAAATCTCTAACTCCCTATGAGAGTCAGACTGGTCATTGTATGCTAAGGGGTTAACAATATCTAGGATATGATTCACAGATTAATTAATGAAAATTGTAGTAGAAAATCTCACGTACACTGGCAGAGTGCTTCAGAAATAAAAAAAAATATTATTTGCAATGCACTTCATTAGAAATTATCATTTGCAGTATATCTAAATTAAAAGTTTTTTTTCCTTGCAGTGAGATCATCTTTACCCAAAATGTTCATAAATCAAAACTAATCGCTGAAATCAGATTGAAGCAAATAGCGATTCATTAACTGAAAAATATTCATTGCTAAATACAAAATTCAAAAAAAAAAAAATGCAAAAGGAAAATACTAGCAATAACCTTCAATTCAATTTGTGAAGGAAGAATATAATGAATCAGCGTAAATATTATATATTCATTTATCCACACATCGATAAAACGGCCAATTTAAACATTAGCAATTGAGGAAGGTTTTTTTAATCACCAAAAAGAATTTGAGATTACACATTCCATTATGATCTGATCAAAAGGGGGTGGAATAATTTCATCCAGCGTTGCAAATGACAGTGGACAATTATATATACTTATAATTAAAAAATAGTGGTAGGAAGAAGCAATTTTTCTAAAAAAATCATCAACTTACATAAATGTATTTACTTCTCTAAGCAATTAAATGATCCCTTGTATTTAATGAATAAATATGCATCTAATTACCTTTCTGAGTGGAAAAGGTAAACATCAGCAACTTAAACTAAAAAAGGACTATTTATTAAACAGTGTAGATGAGAATTCTACACTGTAAATCTACACTTAGAAAGTAATCTTTCTGCATTTCACTCGATTTCTGGTCTTTTAAGCAATTTTAAAAAAAGCAGAAGATAATTTGGATATTTTCAGTGTCTCAAAAGCGTTGAATCTCGTCAATCTAAATTGAGTTAAATTTATGAGTAAATCGTGTAAATTTAGTCTAACAATTTTAAATTATCTGTAAATATTAATATTTCAAAAACATCAAGATTCACATATTTAATTTGCTGAGTGAAAGTATAAACTTAAGTAACAACTTTATGTATGCTTGTATTTAAATATAGTAGATTTTTTTAGTGTTTTCTGGCAAGTACAACACGAAATGTGAAATAATGAGGAAAGATTTATATTTTGACTAACGGCATCGAATTTAATAATTCTTGAATTGTTATTCGACTGGTATTGAAGATATCGTTTTAAAGTATTTGAGCTTTTTGAAGTCTTAAGACGAATTGCGTTTTTCATTTAGAATGAACTATAAATTGGTAATATACCCATTACCATTAACAAAGGACCTGCACATGCATTTCTCTATATTGAATGGATAACAATTTCTATCATTGATGTAGAAATGTGACCAAATATTAGATCCAACATGTTACGAATTAGTAATAGTCATATTTTGAATATGAACTCTTATATTGATATGAACTCGTAACAGATTGTCAATTCCTTAGCATTGTGTTAAAGCAAATTTAAATCAATAAAAAAAGTTAATAACTTAAAGCAAGCTAAATGGCACACATTTAAATATTAACAGATGGAAATGTATATTTTTCACAAAAATCAGAATCTGCTTAATTTACATAATTATTTTTTACTTTTGAATTCTAAATAGAAATATGCTATGTAATAAAGGTAATTATCACATGTTTCTTGTTTCTTTAGTTGGTTAAAATTTTTATAAATGTGCCCTCAAGTGTGCCATTAACATCAAATATTTCGAATATTACATTGTTTAAGGATTATAATTTTTTTTTGTAAAGAATCGTGTCAGTTCTGAAGAAGACATTTTAAAATGAAATTTATAATCATACAAGAAATCCCCAAATAATCCACTAAGGCTGAGATCTTTTAATTTTAATGTTTCTTATAAATTTAAAAAAAAACATCAAAAACTATTAAGTATGCAATTGCTTTGATCTTTTAAGCAGTTTTGTAATGTTTTAGCATATTAAAATGCAAATTTTATTCTGCGTTGGCACTCCGATTTGCACTTATTTTAGTGAACCAGATTCTGTTAAGATATTACTATATCAAGTAATTATGCTAAAACTGCTGCAGGCTTTTTTTAAAAAAATTTAAGTGTATGTAATAGGCATAAACTTAAAAAGGTAATAGCTAAACATTTAGTATAAAAATTCATATCAATATCAAGTTTATTTTTTTGTGAAGAAGTAATATTCAATTCGTTTCGAATTTCTAAGTTCTATTAAGCATTATTTTCCAAAATTTCAAATCTTTTAAAAAATTTTGATTGCATGCGCACACAAGAATAACATTTACTAATAATTAATAATAACGAATTGAATAAAAATTTGCCTCGAACTATTTAATACACAATAATTAGAAAAATAGTTACCCGGAATTGAATGTTTTTTAGATGAAGATGCTACGATTTTGTATTTAGGCAACCTAATTTCTTATCATGTGGTTATCTTCTATTTCAAAATATTTCCATTTTTCTGAGTGTTGCTGATAAATTTGAAATGAGAAATATTTCCTCTTTGCCTACATTATCAACTGGATTACCAATCCCGCTGGTACCACATGGTATGATAGGATAATAAGATGTAACAGATTGATTTTTAAAAATAATATTTCTGTACTTTTCGAGATCTTCGGAGATAAAACTAATCAATAGCAAAATATGAAAAAAGATATCATAGAAAAGAATTAATTTTAATCAATAGTGCAGATAAAATCATGCATTGTTTTGAAAAAATACTGCTAAAGAATTCAGTTGATTTCGAGTATTTTAAACTTAAACATTTACTCCATACCGCGTAATCTAAAAACCGTTAATATGTTGCTATATATATCTATACTAATAATAAAGATGAATAGGTGTGTGTGTGTGTGTGTGTGTGTGTGTTGGCGCTCTTCAGGGCCAGTTACCAAATTTGGCACATATATACCATGAAAGATGGGAATATGAATATGCACCTCGGAGCAATTTTTTGAATATTAAATTTATTTAATAAAGAATTAAACAGCAATTTTTTTTATCAGAAGTTTATTTAATAAAAAACAGGATTCTGTCGTCTTTCCGTGATAACTTCCAAAAATATTATTATACAAAAATAAAATAAAATTTGTTTCAAAATTTGTCTTCTTAGTGATACCAATTTAATAGACGTGCGAATTTTTACTAAATCTTATCAATTTTTTTGCTTAATTTCCAACAATGTATGACATTGTTGCTCTAAAAGTGAGACTATTTTCATTAATTCATCAGATGCTTGACCGCATAATTTTCTTCCATTGTTGAAAGTTAAAAAAAAATGAATCTGTTTAATATGTATGTAGTTTCAGACAAATAAAAAAAAGTGAAGCTGTAATACCTCGAAATTCAGAAGAAACATGAACCGAATGTTTATACTTTTAATAATTCTGTGATGTTATGAGGCTGTCTCTATTATGAAGTGGGCCGCGGTGGCCTGGTGGTAAGGTCTCGGCTTCGGAATCGGAGGGTTTCAGGTTTGTGACCCGATTCCACCGAAGAACCGTCGTGTAAGGGGGTCAGTTGCACGTTAAATCCGTCATGACCAAACGTCCTCCAGCTGGTGTGGTGTGGAGTGGAGAGGGGGGGTGCCAGCTCAGGTGTCGTCCTCGTCATCTGACCGTGGTTCAAAATGACGAGGTCCGTCCCAAAATAGCCCTAGTGTTGCTTCAAAACGGGACGTTAATATAACCAAACCAAACTATTATGAAGTTTCATGTACACGATAAAGAGAACTTAACTAAGACAATTAAAATAACACTGCTTTAATGGCAGACAGTGTGACTGAACCATGAATTTTTAAAAAAACCCCGACTTATCTGAAATCAAATATAACCAATATTACCGTAGAACTAACTGATCGCCAAATGTGATTAGTGTAATTTTATCGTCGTTTCAAACTTTCCTGACATATTAAACATTTCCTGTTATATAATCTTAAAAGGCAATTGAGAGAAATAATTACGTTCATTTTTACAGAAAATCCATACGGGTTTTTCACGCGTGGTTGTCCAATCTAATTCTCACGATTTTGATGCAGCATAAACAAATGGGACTCTCGCACAAGTAAATATACGCAATCAATTAATAGTATAACGCGGATAAAATAGAAAAGCAAACAAGACCTGCTGGAAACATATTTTAAGTAATAAATTTATTACTGAATCTTATATAAGCACAACAAATTTTATAATTATGTCACGTTTTGATAACTTCAATTTAACAATTGATTTTGATTGCATATTTGAAACGAGCAATAAAAGATTTTATGGCTTAAATGACAATAACTTGAATGCTTTTCTTATGCGTCAAACAACTTTTCTTTGAAAGACGATTTTAATCATTAATATTTCTTTTAAATCTTTTATTTCACCTTGAATATGAGAATTGAATTTCTTTTTCCATTTTATAGGATGTTATTATTTTGCAATTTCCTATTATCATAATATGAGGTATGAAACTTTTATAGCGAAGGTAGGAAATTGTAGAATTATTTTTTTTTATAAATTATTTTCTTTTAAAGAAAAATAATAAGGGACCGTTCCGTTTCAAGTTGAGATAAGAGAAATTTACTAATTTGTCTTGTCATCCAGAAAAGATTAAGAATTTGATCTTGTGAAATCTGTAATTTTTACTAAGGCACTAATCTAACTCAGTTTTCTTGCCGCGGTGGCCTGGTGGTAAGGTCTCGGCTTCGGAACCGGAGGGTTTCAGGTTCGAGATCCGATTCCACCGAAGAACCGTCGTGTAAGGGGGTCTGTTGCACGTTAAATCCGTCCTGACTAAACGTCCTCCCGCTGGTGTGGTGTGGTGTGGAGAGGGGGGGGGGTGCTAGCTCAGGTGTCTTCCTTGTCATCTGACCGCGGTTCAAAATTACGAGGTCCGTCCCAAAATAGCCCAAGTGTTGCTTCAAACGGGACGTCAATATAACTAAACCAAACCAAACCAAACCAAACTCAGTTTTCAACTTTCTAACGCGTGCAGCATTTGACATCAATGTAAGAAAATGTTAAGAATGGTTCCTGTTAAACAGGTTGCATCGGATGAAAAATTTAAAAAGCGTGTACATAACCGAAAACAGGCGGCAAATGTTTGAGAAATTTGAAGTATTTTTTGTCTTATAAATTTGATATTATTTAAAATTGTGTAATGTTTGTTATTTTTCTAAAGCGTAAGATTCTAAAATTGTAATTTTTAAAGTATGGACATTAAATTCTTTTGAATCGGAAGTTCTCATATTTGTGTTTGAGAAAAAAAATGTTATATTTCTATTCGATTTACCTGCAAACACTGACAAATTAAATATATTAAAAAAATTGAACATCAATAAAATCGGAGAAATGGCCTGATTTAATTTTTTTTCATTTTTTTTAGGATTTATGGATTTTAAATTAAATAATTAACCCATTCATGGCCTGTACCAATTAATGTTTTAATTTATACTGCTATTATTTTATGTTTTCATTTAATTCTGCTATTTCTTAGTACTTGTTGTTTCAGTCGAATATTTTATAAAAGAATATTTGTGCTGAAAATGCATACGTAAGGCATGAGTATATTCATGGTATTTATAATATAAAAGCATGTTTAATTCTTTTGGTAATGGAATATTTTTAACATAACAGTTATAACAGTCGATCAATACAAAACATTTTACTACAGAAAGCAAAATAGTTTGCTTTGCTTAGTATTGTTTCAGGAGACCTACATATTTTATTTTCTGAACATATATTATAGTCATTCGTATTGAGTTGAAAATACATCTGTAAATTCTCAACGAGCCCGAAAACAATACAAATAAATATTTTATATTTGACTTCTGGAAGATTTTTTTGTTTTGCTTAGCGTTTATATCTTTGTATTCCGCTGAAGTAATATGTCACTGAGAATATCTGAATATCGGTTTTCTTAATGATTTATATTTCCTTCATTTTGCCTTTAGTCCTGCAAATGATTTGAAAATTAATAGATATTATTCAGATAAGATTTTGATTAATAGATAATAGCAGAGAGCCAAGAATTTGCGTTTCATTTGTCACTCAAAAGTTTGAGAGTAAATAAGTTCTATCGTAATTGATATCAAAATATACATCTTATTTAGTGACTATAAACAAGTTTGTTATCAAAAGATAGCACTGTCTTATTTAAATTCATTTCCAATCCTGATTTTTTTTATCCTGATTTTTCGCAATGGCTTTCAATTTTATTATTTTTAAGGTTCTAAAACTTTTGCATAATGATAGGCTAAACAGCTTTCTTATATTCCTCCGCAACAAAAGTTCAATGAGAAAACACGCGAAAGTAGGAAGATGGTTAGAAAAAAAAATCACGACACTAAAATTATTCCAAATTAATCGAATTATTCAAAATGATTTAAATTATTTGAAAAAGGAAAATTTTGATTATGGAAACTTTTGACTGCAGAGCGAAAGCTTTCATAAGTCCGAATTTCATATTAAAATTTATAACAAAGAATGCAGAATTCAATAGTAGTGGATTAACAATAGATTTGAGCCCAATATATGGAATAACAATTAAAAAACAAAAATATTATCTAATATTAGTTATAAATTTATGATATTTTATAATGGATTGTTTCATTTGTTTTTTCTAGATTCCAAGAGTATCTCCCAAGTTTCTCATCACGTCTGGTGTACTAGTCGGTGGAATCGCTTGTTGCGCTTTTGGGTAATTTATCAACAATTCCTCTTTCAATAAAAAATTTCTGAATTTCACTTAAATCGCTTAACGTGTAATCAAAAATGATGGCAAAATGAATAATATTGGATCCCAAAATGAAATATCACAATGAAAATAAATAAATAAACATTATAATGCGAAAAGTTACTATTTCATTAAAAATTATAGAAATTTCATAAAATCTGGTTTCTTTTGGAAAGTAACTTGATAGCAGAGGATTGATTACCCACTTATTTTTATCCTCCAACTGTTTCATCTCGTTGCTATATAGCACCCACAACTGAAGCACCGTGTTTCTAAAAATAATGCAGAACGCTACTGACTGATAACATATAGAAAAGTAGTACAACTGATTCAAAAAAAAAAAAACGATTCTTATCGTTAACGGATATTTAATAGTTAGGCAACTGTCTGTTAGATATAAAACATGTCTAACAAAGAAGAGTAATCATAGTGTCAAATAAAAAATACATGCTTTCAATCTAATCTCAATGTTTAGGGTAGATTTTTAGGATAGTGACTTTGGTTAAGAGGTTGCAATTCATCTGTTCAAGAGTAATATGAACTGACACTATTTCCTTCAGCTAGAACATTTCCCGTACGTGATGTAGATAACAGAGCATGTAGGACATTAACTACTATTGTCAGCAGATGAAATTATTTGAAAGAAAACACCAGGAGCGAAATCAATAGTGAAAAACGTTCTAATTTTTTCTTTATAAATATCAAGTTATATTTTCTAATATCTGATCCCTTCTTTATATATGTCGAATTAAACCCTTGTTTTTTTATTATCTAATTAGATAATATCTCCCGTTCCGGGAATCGATTTTTTTTTTAAATTCGGAATCCATAAAATATTTGATGTTTGTAGATTATGTGCAAGAGCTGTATTTCGCCTTTGATTCAATTTTAACTTTTTAGCATGAGAAGTGGCGATTCAGTCCTCGTATGATACTCCTTAACTGTTTCTCAAGTGTTAGGAGTTCACTATTTGAAGTTGTGCAAAATTGTTATCACGTAGAAAATAATCATTTGGTCATCAAGACAAATTGCAAATCTTCATATCCTGATCATAGAAAATCATCTATAGGCATATAAAATGAAGTACGGGTTATTTTAATCAAAAAGGGTGTACTTTAAAAATCAATAAGTTACGAAAAGGGAAAAAAGAAAATGCTGTTTATATAGAAAGGACGGAAATGAAACCAGATTTTTTCAAAGCAAAACTCCAAAATTTATTGATAATGAATTACAAATGTTAATGACTTGTTCTTCATTCAAACACACATGTATCAAATTAAGAACTACACTTTTCGTACTACTAAGCGCCATTCCTGACGATATGATAGAATGTTGTGGAAAAAAGTTATTCATCATCTGATAACTGAGCTTTAAAATGGAAGACGATACAATGAGTGTTTTTAATCCATTGCTCAAAAAGAAGGCTTACCTAGAGCTTTGTTCCACTTACTGCTGGACCATTTGGTTGGTTTAAACTGCAAACTTCCACTGTTAAATTGTCATTCTGTGGAGAAAAATAACGATTTCATTTTCATATTCTTTTGTCCGACTGACATTTTTACTATTCATTTGACCATATTGTATAATACACATATTTTACTCAAAAACACTAAAAGAAATGCAAAAATGGACATTAGTCCTGTAAAAGAAACCGACAAAATATTCATTCTCAAAATGGGTAATTTGTATGATACACTATATCAACAATAAAACTTTGTTCAATAATGGGCGCCGTGAATTTTTACAATGAAAGGAGAAATGCTTCTGAATGAATAATTCAACGGTTCTCAACATGTTTAAAATTTGAGACCCTATTTTCCAAATTAGTTTTAAGTTTCCAGAGAAAGATTTATTAAATTTTGCATTAGTACAATGATTTTAATGAATTTTAAATGATTAACATTAAAATCATGTTTTATTTAATTTTCATCTCTTTATCTATTTAAAAAAAGTATTTTATTTTAGTTTTAACTGAATGCATCCTTTTTATTTTTGTATCAATGTTTTGAATTTTTCATACTTTTCTCCCATTTCTACCATCTTGTTTCCCCCTAAACGAATGAACAACATGCATTGAAAACCACTTAATTAATGCATAACGAAGCATTCTTAATTTCACAATTATAATTTGAGTTGTTTCGAAAAAAGATGAAATTGTCATATGAAGCTGATATTATTTAGATTTCAAGTATAATAGTAATTGAATTTATTTCGTGTATGTATAATGATGTCAGTTATTTGTTTTGAGTGAATCTAAGTATAGTATTAATATATTTAATCTATTGTATTCTTGTTATTAAATATTCAAATGTTTTGTAAAGTAGTATGCACAATGTATGACATTCAGTTAAGCAGGAATAAAGTATGAGTTTGTAGTTTTCATCATAAAAATTTTAATTTAGAGTTTTTACAATCATTATTGTATAGATACAATAAACTGAACATTCTGAAACTATCTAATCAGAATGCCTTGCTTTCGAAGCAATTGAAGTAATTTCTGCGATAAATAAATGGAAAAAAAGGCTTAATATTGATTGGAAGAAAAAGTTATGAGAAAATGTAATTAGGTAGTAAACAGAAATGTTTGTCAACTGTTTACTGGAATTTGTCACTAATTTTAGCATCCTAAATACTATACATATTGATTTAATATTACGATATTATAAATTGACTCGCTATTCTTACGAATTGACTAGAAAGAAATATCTGTAAACGGGCATGATATCGATTTGAATAAATTATTCCTGGCTAAATCTCATTCCACTAAAAATTTCAATTTTGTTGAATTATTAATATAGTCAATAATTCATCTTTTAACAGTGAACCATATAAACTTCAATGTCCAAGATGAATTTAAATAAATAAATGATTCATTTCCTACTTGCTCATATTAGCAAAATTTCAAAAATACTTTACACGATTACCATTTGTCGATATTAATGTTTCATTCAGCGATATATTCCCTTTGTTGCTTTTTTTAGGGGCAAAGCTCAGCCCCATAACATTAAATAGCATGTAATTGGATTACAAACATCAATCTGCATAGATATCGCAATCAAGACAGGAATCTGCACCCATTTGTAAACCAAACAAGGTGTTACGTGTTATTTTACCCGGCCATTGTTTTCTCAACTGTCGGTCGTTGGAATATACGTACTTCCAATCACAAACTTTTTAAATGAGACGTGTGTTGAAATTATGGTATGTCAAAAAGTTAAAAAAAAACTATAAAAATTACGAAATTTAACTTTTTATACAATTTTGCATTTCCTATAGTTATATTTAGTAATAAATTATACATATCTTGGCACAAAGTTTGACCTCTGTAATGACCTCTGAATATGGCACAAAGTTTGACCTCTGTAATGACCTCTGAATATGGCACAAAGTGTGACCTCTGTAGAACAAAAAATGGCTGATACTTCATCTTGAAATTTGAGCTGAATTTATTTGTTACGGGAGGTTGCAAACGTGTGATCTCAGTTGTATTCAAAGATAAATAAGCTTGATTTGCATGCTGTTATAACTCCTCTTATTGTTTATATTTTGCTGCCATTTGCTATCTTCTTTGTGAGTACTTTTTATTTTTAGGGCGTCAGTTTTACTTAATTTGACGTATTAAATTTAGATAGCTCATTCTAACTTCGAAAATATTCATAAACTAAGCCAGCTGAAATTTGAAGACGAAATATCTGTCAATTTTTATCCTACAGAAGTCACACTTTTTGTGTTTATATTCGTTGGGATAACTGTAAACTTTTATTAAATTTAACTACAGGGAACTAGGGACCTATAGAAAGTTATGTCGTTATTTTAACAAAATAGTTTATTTACTTTCAAAAACACCATAGCATGAAAATATACTTCATTTGAAATGTTTTTACAATTGAAAATATTTCTACGATCCACTGCTGCAAACATAAAGGCCTGGTAAAGATAAAACATTGCACCTTGTGTAATTAACTTATAAAAAGTTTGTTCAATGTTATTCCTCATTCATGCGGATATTCGGAATAATATATCCACTGAACTTTGAACATGGTATAATGAGCATAAGCTGAAAAAAAGGAAGAAAAAATGGTCTACCATCTATATGCCACTGTTAACTCTTAGAAAAACTGTTAGAAATAGAATAATGAAGCACAATAAATGCATACAATGAAAATATATTTGAACAGTAGTGTGCTGCTGTTCTTAGTGACGTATGCATAATGCTCTTAAATAAGGTTTACAAGTGTATAGTAATGTCACTTATTTAGTTTTGTATATTGTTTTGTGCAATTCTCTCTGTTAAATATTAGCACGAAATGTTGAAAAGCGATTTACTTCTTTTGAATATCCATTTTCTTTATATTCCGACTTCGAGCGGCTGGAAAGTCGAAAAGGAAAAATCGAAGGCAAATGCGTTTTACAAGACTCTTTCGGATTCATTTTTATTATACTATCTACTGATTGTTCATTCCTTCATTAAGAGACAGGGATAAGGTTCGTGCCATGTGACACAGAAAACAGAATTATATTTCATCTTAGAGTTTTCGAGAGAAAATGAATTGAGATATGAGAAGATTGAACCTGAGAAAACAAATTGCTTACTGAAGCACTGCTTCACCTGAATATACTCCATTAGATATAAACACTATATCTAGCATATTAACATATAATTGCCACTCTTGTACTTCAAAAGTTAAAATCAATTATCTTTCGTAAAGCCAAAAACATTTGAGGCAAATATAATAAATATGGTTTTTATTTTGAAGATTCTCGCATTTTTTTTAAACAAGGAAACTTTTTAAAGCAAAGAAGCAAACGTGTTTCTTGTTTGAAGTTGTTACTACTTGCAAGAATAAAGTAGTTATTTCTCAAGAATCTTCAGATTAGTGTAAAAGATGCGTTTAAAATTGGATGGTAAAGGCTGGTGTACAGGATGCTACCTGGATAATTTACATCAATTGAATTTCTAAAAATATCTTATGGAATCACACATTTCCAACGAGTGCTGAAGAACCTGCAAATGACTTAAATGCTTTTTCTAAATTTTAAAAAAATACTACTTCCTTGACTATCACACATCATTTTTATTCTAAAGTATCAATTTTTTTCTTTAAGAGTTAAACTATATAATTATGTCATACAAGATTAAATAAATGCATTAAGAAACTTTAGAAAGATTTTGTTATTAAACGTAAATACCTTCTTAGTGTATTAAAAATCCCGCAAATATTAATAAAAAATTAATATCAATTCATAGACTTCATATGTTTGTAATGCTTTATTTATTGAAATACGAATGATGGATAGTTAGAGTTGCTCGCAAGAATTACTACCTTTGTCAGAAATTTAATATGTTATGTAATAAATATTCTTTGTTTTTGTGAAAAAATTCTTTTTATTTCCTGTAGGAGTTTGGATTATGTTCCTGCAGGGACGCCATACATCGCTTTAGCGTTCATAGTTCGAATATTTGAAGGCTTTGGTGCTGCGTCTTTGATGACAGCTTCTTTCACAATTGTAGCAGCTACATTTCCAGATACAGTAGCAACCAGTTTCGTAAGTTTTCTATTCTTCTAAATTCGAGCAGCATAAAAAGAGATTTTTAAACAGTGACTTTTTATTGCTAATTAATAAGTGTTGTGAAAATGCTTGTGATTAAAGTACTTTGAAAATAATAATTGTTCATGAAGCTTCATTGATTGAAAAGATATCCAAATGGGTGGGAATTGTTGAATGGTTAATTTCAGAATATTGCTACGTACGCTCTCTCAAATTACAATTTATAGGAAAAGAGAGTTGTAAAAGCCCTGTTTTTTTATATTGTTGTTTTTTAAATTTCGATAAATACTCCCGCCCTTCTTATAACAGATAGGCTAGGAAATATTATCAGCATAAAATTGCTACTGGTTTAGGCGCGTCTTGTAATTTATAAATTCGTAGTATAACATGGATGTCATTATACGCTCAATGAAATGTATCTCACGTCATGTTAAGTATTTAACTTCTGCTTTTTAAAACAAAGAAGCTTCTGTTTTCCTTGTTTTTAGTCCAAAAATAAAGTAGCCCTTACTTAAGAATCTGCAGAATATTGTAAAAGATGTGTTTAAAACTGATAAAGTTGGAGTGGTAAAGGCGACTAATATATATGATTCAGAGATGACAGGTACTAAATATATAAAAAAAAGGTCTCGTTGTTTCTCATTTTTTTCTTGTTATATAGAGTGTACAGGAAACAAATTACTATAAAGATAGTTGCTAATGCAGCGGTAAAAACGGAGTGTTTCATTATCAGATTATAATATATTCATTTTAATTGTTATAAATGGAAGTGTTAACGGTAAAACGTTCCTTTTTTGTTTTAAGTCATTCTGAAACGTGTTGGCATTTAGTTCTGTTCATATGTATTTAAGAGGTCGAGTATCCTTAACTAGTCAAAATGATAGGCTTATTCTACACTATAACTTGAAATTGTATTTTTATTTTTGAAATGTAATCTTGTAATACATTTATGTAATTTTCTAATTTCTTTTTAGTCCCTAATGGAAACTGCTTTTGGTCTTGGTTTAATTGTTGGTCCTACTATTGGTGGTGCTTTGTACCAGGTAAAAAATGTCTTAAGATAAAATTGCTTCATATATATTTAAAATATCTAGAATATTAATGTAGTGACGAACGCCTGATGACGAGCGCCATCTGCTGGCCAACAGGTGTTGATGCTTGTTAGACGGAGTGCAGACGAGACGAGATGGGTCTGAACGAAAGTCAAGACGTGTGAGACGAGACGGGTCTCTGAACGAAAGACGAAATGGCACATGTGAATTAATCCTGCGATGTATTCGACGAAATCTATTTAATGTTCATTTCTTTTATGTTAATGTAATTGTTCGTCCTAAATGTAATTAAATGTGCGTGATTCTAAATAGTAGTGATTCCCGAGTCCTACATTAATATGCTTTTCATTTTACATTTAGCATAATAAAAAGTTACAGTTGTTCGAAGTTGAGCATGAATTTTATGTTGAGAAATTTAAAATCTCATTATTTTGAAATTGTTTCGTGTAGATATTTCAACAATAATTTTTTTTCCCTCGAAGACGGCAGTTTCAATTAGGTGAAATTTCTAGCTTTCTCATGAATTGATTTTCATGGATTACAATTTTTTAAACTGTGTTTTAAATATGAAATTTAATAAAAATCGAGATTGTTTGATTTGTTGATGTTAAGATAGTTTTAAAATATTGAAGGACGCTGTAGGTCAATCTAATCTAAATTCAATTACTTAAGAGATTAAAACTATAGTTTATCCAGTTGAATCTCATCATTAACTTAAAAAAAAAATCCCAATCAAATTTTCTCTGGTTTGCTTTCTTAAACTTCTTTCTTCTTATAGGTTGGTGGATTTGTCACTCCATTTGTTGTGAATGGAGGTTTCCTTCTATTAGGTTGCATTATTTTGGGTTTCTTACTGCCAAAAACAGGTTAGTATAATTTTTATTTCTTTATTATGGTGTTTTATTCATTATTTGAATGTTAAACTTGTTGTGTAATTTTAATTTAAATCATTTAAAAAATGCTGCTATATTAAATTGAAATAAAAAGCTTTGAATATTTTTAAATATTCCTGCATTACTTCATAGATACATCA
This sequence comes from Argiope aurantia, assembly GCA_026543865.1. Lineage (NCBI taxonomy): Eukaryota > Metazoa > Arthropoda > Arachnida > Araneae > Araneidae > Argiope > Argiope aurantia. The sequence continues at coordinate 146,189 of JAPMOR010026939.1, read as the reverse complement.
TATAAAAGTTTTAAAAATTCACTTTAGGGCTAAAAGCGAAAGTATTGGTTGAAAAGAGTTGCTCAGATTGTTGGAAGAAATATCTTCGTTAGCAAAATTACTAATACGAATTCCAGCATTTTTACAAAAATTCAGTAAGTCTATGGAAAACGTGCCGATGTATGTTCAAGCACATGTTTTATTTATTAATCAGTTGAGATTAAAATCTTTTTTGAAACGATGAATGCTTAGTGAATTGTAATGCATATTTTGGAGCCACATTTTATTTATTGGATTCGTCTGATTCATGAAACGAAGTGATTTTGCTTAAATTATTTGGAAGCTTTAAAGTGCACCGAAGTGTCAGGTAAACAGAAAAGATTAAATTTTCTGTGTCTTAATGTGTTCTGTGTCTCTGTTGTTCAAAATGAAAATGAGGTTTCAGTATATTTCTATTAAAGCAAGAAATTAATGCAAACTTTATTTACAGCAATATTAAACCTAATGCTATTTTTCTACCTAAATAACATTTTGGTACATTTATCTGCACGAGGCGCATGTTTTTAATGTCGATGTTATACTCATTGATGGCAGGAAGTCACGCAGTTATTACTTTTTAAGCACTTCCTCACTTTGGAAGTATATTTTTATGAAAAAAATTGTTAGTTTTGGAAACAAGACTCTTCGGCGCACTATCTGGAATGTTATCTGCAGGATTAGTGTCAGTTGATGTTATAACTTGACCGTGTGCTACTGCAGTAACAAAACAAAAATTGCAGTGTCGGATGTTTTTGACTATATCTCTTACTGTTTTTACCCTTTTCTGAAAATGAAACGACTTTTTTTTTTTGGTGAATACACTTCCATAGTGATGAAAGGCTTAAAGAAGCAGTGACTTTTTGATTTCAGTCATTAGCAGTAGATGAATATGAATTGCAGTATAAAGTGGCATTAAAAACGTTATCAGTTTTTGATAAGTTTCTCAATGCCAATAATATCCAAAGGCAGTGTTAGATTTAATATGATTTTAAATAAATTTGTGTTTTGATATATTTCGTTTGTTGAAATAATGATTGTTAGAAGAATAATGGTATTCAATCGTTCCTTACTTTCTGGACGGCCCCTAGCGTAGCGAGGGGCGGACAAGGTGATATAGACGGTTTGGGCGCCAGTCTTTGGCAGCGTCTGGAACACTATATTTCTCTGTTTATTTTATATTTTTAAAGTTAGGAGGTGACTGATGAGACTGGAAATAGGGAGGGGATAAATATTAAGACTCTGGCGGTATTTACCTACTCAGCTGCTCCACTGTTTAGAAATTCTGCTGGTGACATGCACCCATACTGCTCTGATTAAAATTATGCGATTTGTTTCAGCAGTCCTTAGCTTGGCTTTAAAAATTGGTGTTACAGTTACTAAATCGAACGGAAATAATTTTAGCATATTAAATACATGTCTTACCGCTCCTAGTACTTTTAGAAATTTAGAGCCTTTCTCTTTCCGACTTTGTTTTATTTTACTGGATGTAGTAAGGATTGTTTGGATACAATCCAAACTTATTCTCTCCGATTTACTGCAGACATTTTTAGTTTATAGAGTTTGCAATGAAACAATATTATCAGTATCCAAACCAGGTCTTTCTTTAAAATTTTTAATGACCATCATGGTATACGATAATATGCCCCTCCCGAGTTCAGTAACAATAGTTTTTTTTACAAATAAAGCAAAGTGTTCATTCTTCTAATAAGTAGTATTTACTTTATAAAACTGCTCTTTTTATTGAAATGTGTATTCACAATATCAGCGACATCTCGATAGTCAAAACAAATACCATGATATTTTTTACTGTGTGAAATCCATTCTGGTTTGAGTTTGACTTTGATCTATTGATGCGACTGCAATAAAAAATAATTTGCGCTTAATCTGAAATTAATTTTTTTGCAGTTCATTGTTTCAATTTAAAGGATACGGGGTTATTAGTTATAATAGCTTTGAATCTTATTACGATTAATCTAAACCCCCTGGGGGGTACCACGAAATGCGGATAAGATGCTTCCGGTATGGTGGTTGGATCTCGCCACCCTAGAGGGTACACAAAAAGGTGAGGGATCTGGCTTCCGCCCATCGATGTCTGGCGCAGTATAGCCAAATATGGCTCTTGCGCCTGTAAAATACACAAAACCAAACCAAACCTCCCATCGATGTCGGGACGTACTTCCTTTGGGAAGGGTTGTACCTTGGCCGGTGATGGCTCTTAGGACTCAACCACAGTTCCCGCCAGTGTGGCTGTTGCGGCGGTCTAGTCATTCAGTTTTCTTTATCCATGTGCCTTCGGGTTTGTCGGAGAGTCAGTGATATGACTTACAATTAATCTAAATGTATTAATTTCTTTTTAGATGCTGAAAGACCTAGTGGTTCGCGAAATTTGTGTGGGTTTTTGTTTGATGGTGGTATCATATCCTATACATTTTCCATCATCACATGTTTGCTTTTCATTGGATTCAATTCTGCAACTCTAGAACCTCATCTCAGACAGGTATGATAGCACTTAATTTCAATTTACGTTTGATGTAAAATTGGTTACCTATACGAAAATTTATAGTCTCTTTCTATAGAATTAAAATGTTTTATTATTTTTGGTTTATGAAGTTAATTAACTCTATATTGACGTCCGTAAAATCTAAGCTAGCTTGAAGAATACCTCCGAGTTGTAAAAAGTAATTAAATATGTAACATCAATAAAAAAACCCCGTTTTTTTCTTTATTAGATACGTTATATTTTTTAGTTTAAAGTATTTTTTAAAAGATCTTACAATAAGATTTTAAATTTTTTGTAATATTTGAAATACTCGAAACGAATACTGTTCGTCAACGCATTCTGAGACGACCACATTTCTACGATTCCATCTCATTAAGGGGTGAGACGCGGAACGCTGAGAGAATTTCCGGTATTCACCTTTGACCTTGGATTCCCCCCATTAGATACTTTGTAGTTCAATTATTTTTTCACGTATATGTGAGTGTTGTGTTATTTCTGACCGCATTTTATTTTAACACAATTTGTATTGATATGGCTTGTTCAAATGGTGCAAAACCTTTCAGGAGTGGTACGAAGAAAATTTTACATAATATCATTACATATTGTGAGCAAGAAGCAGAAAACGGGGAATTAAAATATTGCCGAAAAAATAAAAAAGCAGCATTTTAATTTAAAAAATATCATCATTATTTTGTAAAAAAAGTAATTACCAAATTTTAAGAACATAAATTTTTTATTTATTCCTCATAATTTAATGTTTATGCCCCTTACATTAAATAAAAATTGCTCTGAAATATTTTACTGTGCATTAGCACCTTTTCCCTTTTGTATTACTTCGTTGTTAAATATAAACATCTCCTTTCAACTTTCCTCTCCCCCCTGTTTTGTCGAATTAAACCAAACCCATCCCAACTCATGCGCAAAAGTGCTGAGGTTTTTACAATCCGTTGTCAAACGGTACATACTTTTCTATCAACAAGAAGTAATGCATTTTAATTAAAATAAAGTTTTTCATTAAAAATTGTGTCAAAAATTTAGATTTCATTTTCTTTTTTACCAAAAATTTCAGTAAAGCAGTTGTAGTTATATATTGATTTCTAAAAATCCGCAAAGTTTTATAAAATGTAAGAATCTAAATGTATGGTGATGATAAAATTTTTAATTTTATTCTAAACATTCGTATTAATGAAACCGAAATTTAATCGTATTGTTTTTGCAACTTAATTGTGTTGGATTATAATTTATCACTTCGCCTAGTTCAGGCTTTAATTTTTATACGACTTTTTGAGTTAAAAAAATAAGATTTAAATATTTTTGAGAGGTATTTAAAAATTATAACAATTTCAAAAGGCTTTATAAATGAATCACTCTCGTCAGAACTTCTTTTTCATTTATCTTAATTGTAAATTGCATTTCGAATCGTAATAAATCAAACGTATATTAAAATACATTTAATAATAAATTTATATTTAGTAAGAGTACGTAACTTTTACTAAATTTGACAAATGATTCGGTAATAATTTGCGTTATATTTTACAGTTCAATCTAACTCCTGTTATTCTTGGCGTTATTTTTGTCATCACTGGAGCAATTTATGCCTTGACAACGCCAATATGGGGGAAAATCTGTGATATAGGGGTAAGTATGACATCAAATTGATAATTCTTCCCCATGTGAATTACTTTTTTTATGACAATACCTTGCATGTTTTTGAATGGTTGAACATAGATAGTAGTAAATTTTCCTTAAAATTACCTACTTTTTCTGCATGATAAACATCCTTTTAGGATTGTTTATTTGATGTCGCACTGAATAGTTTTTATTGATGTACAATAGAAAAAGCATGATAATTTCTTATGATTTAACATTCATGGAAGGCTGCAAAAGCAATTTTTAACATAAATAGTAGTAGTTAAAGAGAGTTTAGCTGTTTATAAATAATACAGTTATAGAAAGCAAAACGATTCACTGTTCAATTTTTATTTACTTATTCACGAAAAAAGATTTGACATATGTCGAGATTTTGATATATGACCTCGTTTTAGATCCGAGTCCGATGACTCATTAAAAAAGTCTCCTCTAATCGGATGACTCATAAAAGAGTCTCCACTAATCGGATGACTCGTAAAAGAGTCTCCTCTAATCGGATGACTCGTAAAAGAGTCTCCTCTAATCGTATGACTTCTAAAAAAGTTAAATTGATTAAATTTAGTATGTCATTTTCTCACCAAAGTGACGAATGTTTCAAATTTTGAAAGAAATTTTTGTGTGGGAAATAACTTCCCGTCCGTGTGGATAATTGAGGATAATTCAAAGAACTAGAAGGATCAAATTGAGTGTATGGTTTCGTAATTAGAATGTTGACCGGCGTGAAGTTTTGGACCAAATATGTCAAAGGCAGGACTAGTTGTCGTTTTGTATATTAGCGAGTAAAGGAAAACGATAAGTAAAAAATGTAACAAGCATGATAAAAGAAATTTGGAGCATTGTTTTGTTATTAATCTTGTATATTTGTGTCAAATTTTGTTCCAGGCTGTGCACATGATGATAATCCTTTTTTAATAAGATGGTTTCAGTTTCAATTCAGTCCAATTCAGTTTCACATTCCCGTCCATTAATAATTTATTGTATATTAATCCTTTTTGATTTATTTTGTGTAAATATATATCTTTATCTATTATGATTCCTGATTTCATGCTTCAATAAGTTTGTGCACACAAAATTATTGCAGCAAAGACTGGATGTTTCTAGATATTCTAATAATTAAGTGAACGTAATGAAATATATAGGAGCCTGACCAATTGTACTTGATTAAGTGTTATATAATCCTAATATTTTATCATTTTCAAGAAATTTTAGATTTTTACTAATATGTATTTGGTAATTAGGGAAATAACATTTTTAAAATCGACTCTTTTATGGCCCCCATCTCAGTCAAGCAACCCTAGGCAACTACTTAGTCTGCCTAGTTGTAAATCCGCCACTGATTACGAAATATTTTTCCAATTCAAAACAAAAATTAAAACATTTGGTCTAACTGCTCTAATTCTCAAGTCAGGTAACTTGAAGTGGATTATGCAAAATCCAAACTGCATACGTGAACTGTATATATGAAACTTGAATACATGAACTGCATCATTCAAATTGCAAATAAAAACAATTATAAAATAAAAATCTATAAAAGGGCACTTTCTGTAAAGCCTATACAAATTTTATGACAATTCGCCCATTATTTAACAAATTTTTGATCAAAGGTTATATTAAATGAATGTTAGAAAACATTTCCGAGGGCAATATCTTTTAAGCAGCTGTCGAATTATCTTTTCTTTCTAATTTTAAATATTAAAGGAGGAAACTGACCTACATTTAAAGACAAGTATTGCTGAAGAATGCTTAGATTGAATTTCAAGAGAATCAATTTCCTTAAATCCATTTTTTTTTCTAAGGCAGGTAACAGGCATAGTAACATTCGACTTCCCGTTCAGGTATCAGAGAATCAAATAACAGTATAAAGAGCTGCCTAACTCATTTTTCTTGGTGGAAAGAAATTAAAACCACTGGAGGGCGGCCAGTTTTGATTTTCAGATTCTCAAATTGCAAGGAAAAGGATTTTAAACATTATCAAATCTATTCTTAAGAATCCGACTATTTAATGAATATTCAATCAAAATTCCACGCCTAATCCGTCTTTGAATTAGACACACTTGACTTTCCATGGTCAGGCGACTTAATTAAGGCATGGATATCCAAACACAACTAATGCAGATTTGACTTCAGATATTTAAATACAAGAATTAAATTAATAATGAACATTGAACTTCTGAAAATGAAATATTACAAAACAGATTCGTTAATCGGAAGATTAATGAACTGCCATAAACATTATTTCCTTCGTTAGAAGTGATTTTATCTGTGACCACTTGATTAAAGGAATTAAGGAATAGAAATTTATATTAAATACCAAAAGGATATTCCTGGGAATAATGTCTGTCACTTTAAGAATTGCTTAAATGAAATAAAAATAAAAAATCAAGGAAGTGTGAATTGTATCTTACTCCCCTTAAGGTTATTCCATTGCACATAACAGAGAACAATGGCATAAGCCAGGGTGGGTAGACTTTTCCAAGGAAAAGGATATTTCTAATTTTTTCAAGGTGTTGTGCTCCACCCAGTGGCGTAGATGTGGTGAGATAAAAGAAGGTGGGGGGGGGGGCTACATTATTTACTATAACTTAATAGTAAATACGAAGTATGTACTTATATAACTACAAACATAATAATAATAATAGCAAGATACAAACATAATAATATCAAATGATGCATCTAATATCAAATAATTCAAAATACTATAGAATTCTATGCAATACTATAGATAAAGAAAATGGATACTTTTCATCTTTTTTAGTTCTCGTCGTTATTATAAGACTTAGTCTGCATACTGTCCTGCAATCTTGAATATATCGGTATATAATTACTAACTGTTAATCTTTCACTGGATTCTAAGTGGTCATTTGTGAGATGGGAACGATATGTTATCTTAATTATATTTATAGTAGAAAATGCAGATTTACACATGTAGAGCCAAAGAACGATGTTAAATGATGTGTAATTTTCTAAAATTAGGTTATTTTAGTTCGTTCATTAGATTTCAAAAGTTATTCTTGGGTTTTGAGCTACGTGCTTTTAAAATTTTGTCAATTTGAAAGAGAAAAACTTCGTTTTCCTCAAGAAATATAGAGAATACATAATTTATATTTTCAATTGTTTCTTCCACATCAACATTGCCAAATGGGTAACACATGAATATAACAATTGGATCTAGTCTAGTAAATTCTTGAAAACGTCCCTTGAATTCGGAGTGAAGTTTTATTATTTCGTCATAATATATCTCTGTTAAATGCACTTCCATTTAAAAAAAAAACTTTTCAGAAATATTCTTGAAATTTTTCGTCGGTATTAAATTAATGTTTCTTTTAGTATGCACGTCTTAGGTCTTAGTAAAGGCGTCATCCCAAAATGTCTTGGTGGTCCACCAGTCCATCACCATCGACTGAACGCTTACCTCTGGCATAAACTATGTATATTTTAAAATTTGAAGCATTTGAAATATTTCTGAAATTTCAAAAAAAATTTAAACCAGGGCATGGCTAATTGTTTAAAATGTCTTTTCCGTCAGAAAATTACAGACTATGAAATATGTATTTAAGCTTTCATATTTTAATGTATTTTTAATTCTGATGGCTTAACTACTGGTGGGATATGAATATGAATGCAATATAATTGTCTACAACTGATAACTATCGTTTTTCTTTCAGACCAATCCATTACTTATTAATGTTACTGGTTCTATAATGGTATGCATTGGTCTCCTTTTCATTGGTCCTGTTCCATTTTTACCATTTAATGCGTAAGTAATATTATCATGGTTTTTACTTTGATCTATTTTATTCAAATCTTCTTGTAATGATAAATATTAGGTGCTTGCATGTATTTTGATCATTTTTTCACTTTAAAAAGATATTTATTGAGAAAAATTGGTACCATTTATATCAATCAAAATATTTTGCATCATTTTCTACAATATTTTCCCATTTTCGTCCAATAAATCTTGCAATTGATTGTTTTCGAATATTTTTTTTGGTCCTCCAGGCCGTTCTTTGTCATTGACATCGAAATCGTCACTCTTAAATCGTTAAAAAAAATAAAAAACGACAATTGTGATATGACGGAGCAGCATGACCATAAGTTTCTAAAAGTATGTGATGGGTTTCGGCAGCAGATTTCTTCAAATTAAACAAGAAAAAAGCAATGAATACTGAAAATGCAATTTGGAGCGTTCCAGGATTGTGGTCTTTATACATTGTATAACTCAATAATACCAAATGAGAAACTTTCAAAATGTTAACAATAAAGTAATAGTAAATTAGTAAAACCCAAAACCATTGTCGTTTATAAAGATACTTCGCATGTTTACCAATAATGTCGCTGATTAAAATACATGCAAGCACCTAATAATTGATCTAAATGTGAATTATTTTTAAAACAGATGATCATAAATATAGGGATGGCTAACTCTGGAAATGTTGATGTAAATGTGTTTAAGAAATCTCTGATCGTAAATCTTTTGATTACAGCACCATATGGACAGTAATTGGAAGCCTCGTAGTCATTGGATTTGGTCTATCAGCGAAGTTGGTGTCTTCTTTCGTTGGAGCGCTTCAAAACACCGTGTAAGTTTTTTCAATTTTATCTTTAGAAACGGATAAGAAAAGCGAAACAAACTAGCATTGTTTGCATATATGTCGCTACCATTGTATCAAAATGTCACATCGATACTTCGTATGTTATCACAAAATTCCTTTTGTCGCTAGTGATTCCTGCTGTTGTATCAAAATGTCGAATGTTTTTCTGTGCGTAATTTTTGATAAACAACATTTTGATAAAGCTACTTGTAATAAATCATTTCTAATAAAACTACAAATGATTTTAATTCAATCACATTTGATTGAGGATCATTGCTTATTATTTCTCTGTGAGCTTCTCTGAAACGCTGAATAAACAGATCAGACTCACTATTGCCTTCTATCTAAAAAGGGAATTACCACTATCACCACTTCATTGCATTTTTACTTCTGTGAGCTTTGATAAACCCAGTTTTTGTAGGTGAAAGTTTAAAATTGGACTCTATCTTTTTATTATTTTAAATATTCATCCTTTCTTTTTACGCGATTTTTAAAATTTAAAAATTAGCCAAGATGCATTTTCAAATTTATAAACGAAAACCTTTAAAAGTATTCTAAAAAGAGTAGCCATGTCGTTGCAAAATTGTTTTTCAACTAATATTTTCGGAGTTTCTAATTCTTTTATTGCATTCTTGCATTCGCAGATTGTTACTTTTCATTCTTGAAAATTCTATTTGGTATTACCTGAAAGTATTAACATAATGGATGATAAGTTGATTGTTCAATGATTTTAATTCCCAAGTATAGCATGCAAAAACAGTTCAATGATTTTAATTTCCAAATATAACATGCAAAAACAATCGTTTTGATCTTGGAAATTTAACGTTTTATCAGGAAATGAAGAGTAGCTTTCTTTAGAATGTACTATTGACTAGGATATCTAGAATGCGGGTGCAAATGAGTAACCCTTAGAACGGTCTTTGCTTAGCACAAAAGAATGTAGATTAAGGTTTACAGTGCTTATTAAAATTGTTTCCCATTTTTTGGGGTGGATCCTAGCACAGTCCACCTCTTGGCGTCTTTTTGAATTGTCGCCAATGTGACAACCTAGACGGATTTTTATTTTATTTTATTTATTATATTTATTTCATTTTATTTATTTATTTTATTTTTATTTATTTATTATTTTATTATTTACTCATTTTATTTATTTATTATATTTATTTATTCATTTTATTTATTATATTTATTTTATTATTATTTCTGGCCTTCAAGTATCGTTTTTTAATTGAAAAATAATAATAATAACAAATATTCAATTAGTAGTCAACTTGGCGAGATTTCAAATAAGTCGCCAAGAGGTGGGGCCCATCTAGGATTTTACCATTTTTTTAAAACTTGTCGTAGGATAATAATAAGAATGTGTCAGGTTGAGACACAAATTATATAGAAACTATGTAAAATGTACTTAAAAATATTTACCAGATGATAAAAGAGATAAAAGATAAAAGATTTACCAAAACATTAAAACTTGTTTCTGATTTTAATATTTTAATTACTTTCCCAGGTTAAGAGGGTTTCCAGATAATCTTGCTACGTACGGCATGGTGTCGGCTCTCTTTTCAGTTTCTTGTTCTACAGGGTAAGTAAACAATTCAACAAACAATTCATGTTAAAATGATTTTTATTTAAAAAATAATGAATCAGTCTGTTTTTGAGCATATTTTAACTGAATGAATTCAGTAAGATTGCTGATAAATCCTCTTATTATTATTATTATTATTATTGAAAAAGTAAGTAGATGATTTTTTTAAATACAAGTTTTTTAATAACGCAAAGAAATTCTTCCTATGTATATTTTGGTTTAAAGTAAAAAACTTTTGGATACGCTGATTTATACCAAATTTCACGAATATTTACATGCGACATGCATTTTTTTATATGCTGTAAGAATAGCATTCTTACAGCATATATATTTCTAATCTGCATAGCGTTACTCCAACTGGCGTATAAAAATTCGCGCATTTGCGTTACCGTAACTGGCGTTGAAAATTCACGCATGCGCATTGTGTTCTGATTGTTGACGACGGATTCAACGGATTCGGATGTAATTTAAATTATTTTTAGGTTAGTTGTGTGCTTTTGTAATTAAATTGTATTTATGTTAGTTATATATTTTTTTGTATATGCTTATAGTTTTAAGTATATCGTTTTTTTAAGTAGTTTTTATTTTAACCTGTTTTCAACCGATTATTTTAAGCGATTCTGTTTATTTTCTTAGTGTTTGATGCCTTTAAAATTAAACATTGTTAATGAATCGATCTGCTCATGATCAATCTGAGAAAATGTTGTTGACAAATTCTTGAGATATTATATGAATTAAGATATATATTCTTTAGTGCCCATAAAGTTTAAACTATCAGTGACTCTGTTTTCAGTAATCATATTATAAAAAAATGCTTTGTTCCAGTAAAAAAATATTATCATATTAATTGCAGATTCATCCTTTCCACTTTAATTTAAAGCATAAATTCTACGGGAGCTAACAGAAACTTAGAGAGATACATATTACGTTATGACTGAAGGCCTTTATAATATTATGCGTAAATTATATGACTATCAAAATTTGAAGTTTAAAAGTATTTTGATGAAGAAGTTATTAAAGTAGGAATTGCATAAAATATTTAATTATTAGAATTTTAACGAACATTGAGATTGGCGAACCGGCTGGTCGCCAAAGGCAGCTAGTAGTATAATATAAAAATATTTATAATAAATCAAAGACTAATAAACAGAAATTGTAAAAATAAAAGTTAAATTTTAGTATGTTAAGATTGCTTTTAATCAATAAAAAATGAAATTGTTTCGTTAAAAAAAATTCTTAGCAAATATAAAAGATATATTCAGTAGTTTGCCCCCATTTGTGTTTGCCATCCCTTTTGGTTATACTAATTGTTTCAGATTGTCAATTGCGTAAAATCTAAAATTAGACCATTGAAAATTCAGAATGAAACATAGAAGCTTGAAATAATTTGGATAATAATAAATACTAGTATTGAATAAAAATACCTATATTCTTTTGCTAGAAATTTTATCATGAAAGTTCAATAAATATATTTCTAATTAATGTTTCATTATTAATTTGAATAAAATTCTTAGTTGTCTTAATTTTGATACATATTGTTACGAATCCGTAATGCTGCTTCCCAGCATAGTTGGTTCCATCATTGGAAAGAATGTTTTACAGTCATCTCTATGGGACAGAGTCTGGGCGTCGTGTCGGGGATCCCAGCGCTTGGCGACAAACTTGACGACCATTTGGCGACTTTGGCGCCAAAATAGATTATACCCGAAACTTCGAGAATTTTTCCGATCCGTCCAGTAGGAACCGAGATACGCCTCGAACGTTCCTGATTGGTTGAGAGGCTTCTTTAGAAGCCTCCTGAGACCTATAAAAGGGGCTGCAGCTGCCAGAGAAGTCAAGTCAGTAATCCGAGTCAGAGTCGGAGAAGTAGAAGACAGAGTAGTCGGAAGCGACTGAGTCAAGCTAGTGCTGAACTGAGCTGTGCGCTACTGTCTGCAGTAGATTCTGGTAGTATGCTGCTGTGTGTGCTGTTGTATGCTACACGTCTCGAGTGAAGATAATCGTCTTCTGTGCTGTATATAGTTGTCGCTTTGTGCTGTCCTGTGTGTCTTCGTGTAAATAAACGTTGTTGTTTTATTTTCTACTACCGTCTGCTGATTGAGCGTTCTACACACCATATCACTTCCACTATCCAAACGAACCCCGGTAAAGAAAATTTCGCAACAATATACTAATAAAACTTTCCCAAATGATTTTACTCTCTAGTTAATATTTCAGTTCTCTTAGTATGACCCAAGAAATCATAGATTAAAAAAAACTTAAATGTGGTTTTGAAGAATACACAGCAAAATATAGTTATGCCTTCCTTTTTCAGAGCTTTTATCGGTCCATCACTAGGAGGTCTCCTGCTGGACACAACAGGCTACAGAATGGGAACTGTCGTAATATTTGCTCTTGAAGCAGGTTTTGTAAGTACACGTTAAACAAATTTTCAGATCTATAATTGAATTAAATTATTCTTGAATATCCGTAAAACGTGGTCAATGCACCATATTTTGTTTAGATCAAGTTGCTGAAATATGTTTAAGATTGACAGAATTCTTAATTTTAAGGAACGCGAAAATCAATGTTTTTTACTTAATACTTCCTTTTTATTTGATGTCTGAACTTTATCCGATAGTTAAAGATTATCGATTACTACAAATTAATCACTATGTGAAGCAACTGTGTCTCACTAGTAATATATTCTTTCGGTACGTATGAATGGCACATGCTTCACTTGAAATATTTTGCGTTTTCATCTGCAACTTAGCAATTGCATAGCCAGTATGAATCATCGCTAAGTAACTGGCAAAATGTAGCCTTCCAAATAAAATAAGCTAGTTGGTCTTATGTTTGATAATTTATTATTTTTTTATTAATGGCTTCTTATTACTCAGCGCTGAACTATTTGATGGCAAATCGCTGAATTCGGGCTCGTATTCTCCACATAATCCTGGAATTGGGCATCCTCTACCTGGGATAGTATATCATAATTAATTTCTGGAAATGTTGCTTTTCCTTTTCGTAATTATCCGTGTATATTTATATAAGTTATAAAAATAAATAAAATTATATGTTGAACAAAAATTGAGGTCTGAAAAATTTCATACTATTTTACTATGCTCGTAACCGTGCTGACAATAGCATGCAACTGCGAATAAACAGCAGGAAGAGACACGTTCGTGTTTTGAATGAAGTATATTTCACCCGGTCTGATATTATGTTTTGATTTAAGATACCGTCGGAGACGCACTTGTTTCTTGTTCAAGAATGATTTTGAACAGATTTGTTAAAACATTTTTGTCAATAATTAGTATGTCTATATTTTTATGATTTTGCATGCACTATAAAGTTAATTATGTCCTGTGGCCCAGCAGGCTCAACCAGTTTTTGGTGTTGTGGCGATTACACTGTAAAAATGTTTAAAACTGAAATTAAATTTCATATTTTCTTTTACAGCTTGGTTTACTGTTGTTGTATGTTTTCTTTGGAGCTTTGAAAAAGAAAAACGAAAAAGAAGCTTGCGAAAGGGACGCACTTTTACCTCGCTCTGTTGCGCGGAGGTCATACAGCTACTCATCAGTATGAAAACAGTCAACATTGTCAAAACACAGCAATATACAGTGATGGGAAATTTTCATTGGCGCTGTGTGCTTATGACTGCTGGTTTCCTCTCGTAAATATATAATAATGTTGTAAATTTTTAATGAGGTAAAATGTTACGTTATGTTGCGTTTTTATGAACTTCTGTTTTTAGTATTTTCATTTAAAATATTCATAAACTTCTCTAAAGAGATAGAAGTCAATTGTATTTTCTCTTTTTAAAAATAATTGTTTTATAAATATCTTTAAAAACAAAATACAGTACAAATTTTTGTAAAACTTTTTTGGGGTGTTTTAAGAATAGAAAGCATTGTTTCTGAGTATTTAAAAAGAAATTGTAACGTTGTTTTAAAATAAAGTTGGATGAGTTCTTTTTAATTTACTTTTTTTTCATCTTGAGTCATTTATGATATTAAAATATTTACTGACGTATTATTATTTCTATTGATTAACTTATGAGAAATATTAGTACACGACAAACTCCAATCTGAGAAGGTAAGAAGCCTGATACTTTCGAGAAAGTATTATATAATATGAATATTGCATAAATAGTACTTCTATCATCGCTCCTGAAATTATCTTAAGATAACATTTTATATTTTAGAAAAATCTGAATTTTTATGTTTTGAAAAATAATAAATTAAAATAGTTTGAATCTCGAATAAAGACAGAAAACTAATACTTTAGGTCATATTTTCTATCTACATGAAATGTTAAAAATTTCGCAAAGTGTTTTGTTACAGCGAATGTTTAAATTTATTATAATATAATACATAAACAATAAAATCTATTTTATAAATCGGACTTATTCGTTATCAGAAAGCCCATTGTATTTCAGTTTTCTCTAAACTGTGTGGGTTTAGAACTGGAAAAACTTTTAGAATATTTATTGAATGAGAGAAATTATACGATTGAACTTTTTTGGAACACTAAATTTACATAGCCTTTTCTAAAAAGCAGATTAAAAAAATTGTAAACGAAAATGTTTCAAAAATAAAATGTTTTTAGCAAAAAGTAGTGATAATAAGTCAGACATAAATGAATTTAACCATAATTCATCCACAGCATATTTGAAATTTATTATTTCTATATTGATTTCAGAGTTAAAATCTTTTTGATTTTTATCTCCATTGGCAATTCGCATTTTGTTCTAAATTTGAAGAACTTTGTCTAATTCTATAATTGAAGCATGCTTATTATTGCAAATAAGATTTCGCGACTGATTTTAACAAATATGTTTCGGATAAATTTGAGTATCGTCTTCGGAAGCAATTTGTTTAAATTTTTCAGCAGAAAATTTTTCATTTTCTACAGGCGGCGAGAGAAGAAAATGTACATAAAATAACTGAACAAAATTTATTTGGGATCTTGTACTAACAGATTGTAGATTTATTTGTAATTTTTGTAGGTATCTTGTAGTAAATTTAAAAAAATAATTACACAACTCTATAATAATTGCAATTATAGATTGAAATGAATATTATCACTAAAAATCGAAGATATTAAAGATTAATATAAAAAAACTGTTTTATTAGAGTGTTTAACAGCAAGAATTTTCTTTGATTGGGAATCTGAAATTAAAACCAAAATATAAATACGCATGGCAATACAAATAGTAGTATATGATATTCATTGACCTTTTAAAAAAGTTAAGCCATGTTATTAATCATTTACACTAGCACATATATATTATAAATGCGATCCAAACGTATTGTTGCTAGAAGATGTACCTGTCTAATCTAATGCTAAAAATATCTCGAATAGGATTGGCATATATTAACTAACAAAATTTGAAGTAGAATTCTCATGCATATTGGCAAAGTGTTTAAGCAATAAAAACAATTCTTTGTAGTACACTTTATTTTGGATGTAAATATTTGATAATATAAAAAGTTTTGCTTTATTGCAATGAGATCTTCTCCATTCATAAGGTTCTCGAGCATTCAAATCAAAACTAATCACTAGAATTGGTTTGAAACAGTTTGGTTTCAAAACTCAGCTCATTATTCTTTGCTATAACCGAGCATAAAAAATATAAATAAAATGTGAAGTTACGATTCCGTAACTAATTTTTATTTCACACACTGATAAACCATTAAATTCACACGTACGCACGCGCACGCACGCACGCACACACACGCACGCACACACACGCACGCACACACACACACACACACACACACACACACACACACACACACACACTAGTTGCTGCTAAACGCCAAAGCAGATGTTGGGATTTCGTATCCAATAATGACACATATCAATCAAAAGGGCGAAGATATTTGGTTACTTCTGAGAGCAATGGACTTTAATATGTACTGATAATAGAAGAGTGTTTCATCTTAGCTTTACGCTGTTGTATTTTTATTTTTATTCTAATTTTTGATAGAAATTATTTCCGATTTTTAGATATACTAATAACAGGAGCTTATTTTTTTCAATTTTATGTAGATATTCTCTTTTGTTAGTCTTGTCAGCTTTGTTTGACTTCAATCAAAAGGAAATTTAAATTAAATGGATGATAATAGGTGTTTACTAAATTTTTTTGTATACTCTCGTAATTAAAAATAATTACCTGTATATTAAGAGCATTCTTTATATTCACGTAACTATTTTTCTCTATACGATTATCTTTACCGAGAATTCATAGCATTTTGAAATTTAACTTAAAAACTTTTAACCTACTTAATATGAGAGGTTTGAATTCAAGAATGGATATAACATATATTTCAACTCTTTCTGTTCCGTAACTTAGTTTCAAGATAATTTTGCATCAAAAGTTAATGTTTCTTCTTTATATAAGACCGAAATCATAAAAGGGCAATATAATATTTTGCCCTTTTTGTAAAAATCTTTTCTGGTTCAGTGATGCCTTTATTTGGATTTATATTGTACTTACAAGTACTTGAATGGGTGATTCATTTGAATACTAATGCAAAAGGGATGAATAAACTTATTTGATCTGAACGAAATGAACAGTTTTTAATATCCAAGGGGTCTAAATCGTTTTTGTTAATATTCGATTTTTAAAACTAACAAATTATGATTTAGATTGGTAAGACTTAGTAAGATTTGGTTAAAAATTAATTAATTTTTTTTGTCTTTGAACAATATATAGTATATTGCTTATATTTACTATTCTTGGGTTCGAAAGTCAGCTGCGCTTTTGCGCATGCGCAAGGATGCGTTTATTCAGTCAAAATAGGAATGAGAGAAAAGATGAAAGAAGCAGATATTTGTGTTTAACAGTTAGGTTAACTCAAATTAACTTCTGACATATGATAAGTGAAAATTGCGGAGAACTCGTATTGCTATAGGAAAAAGATTCTAATTCATAATAAACTATTTTAAATAAAATTTTGCTTACTGTAAGGGGCCTAAACATTAAATTGTGATGAACAAATGGAATATTTCTGTTCTTAAAATTTGGTAATTCACTATTTTTATAAAATTTTTTAAAAGTTTAAGCACTTCCTTTTTATTTGTTATGAATTTTTTGATAACATTTGAGATTAACAAAGGTAGATAATTCAGTTTCATTAATTGTATTATGTAAAAAATATTCTTTGCGCCACTCCTGAAGACTTTGTTTCCACCTGAACTAGCCATATAAGCAATCAATATGCAATTGAGAGTTAAAATAGTACGGTCTGAAATGACACGACAATCATGTTTACGAGGGAAAAAAAAATGAAGGAAAAGTATTGAATGGGGCAGAAAGCAAGGTCAAAGCATTCCGGAAATGCGCTCATCCTTCCGCGTATCAGCCCTTTGCGAAATTGAATCATCGAAAAGTGGCAGACTCGGGACACTGAAACAAGTATATGATATCTATATTTTTATTGGTAACACTTTGAATCACATAAATAACGAAAAGTCTCGGGACACTGAAACAAGCATATGATAGACAACATATGATATCTATATTTTTATTGGTAACACTTTGAATCACATAAATAACGAAATATAAGTATATACAATGCTTTACACGAAAGATACCAATTTCTAAACATGTTTATGAGTTAGAGAAACCTTTCAAACGAACAATGGTTTAAGAACATACTCCTCATATGCTTTACCGATATCAGTGAATTTGTATTAGCATTTTGAGAAATGTTATGTTTTAGTATCATTGATTGAAATGATAACTAATTCTTTGTATACACCAAATACATCTAGATACATATAACATCATATAACACGCAACATCCATATATATATATCGAATAAAATCAAATGATAGAATTGAGGATGACACAGATTTCATTTGTATTTTGTGCACAATTCAAAATTGTACGTGTATAAATATATGAAGTTGAAGTCAACATAAAAACATTGAAGAATATTTCAACTGAAATCTAAGTAAATGATAGTTGTTTTTCTCGAAAAATGTGTTGCTTCAAAATCTGTTTCTGAGCTAATTTTCGGTTCATTTTCCCCACAAGTTTTAACTTTAGTATTTAATTTCTTGTTTGCAACTAGAAAATACTTAGTAATATATATATTTATTTTCAAATTCAGAGATAATTTTCTATAAAAAATACATTTTTAGTCTTACAAAATACTGTAAGAACTACATTTTAACTTTAACTACCTTTTCTTAGTATCATTTAAAGAGCTCTGATTTCTATGTAAATTGTGACCTATTCGATTTCACTGTATAGTCTTAGTATTTATATAAGCAAGAAATTAGTTTTATCATGTGATCCTATATTTATTGAAATAGTATTTATTGAGCTTCATCTGTTCTACATGGATAAATCCCTAATTCTATTTTAAAATCCTTTTTACTAAAAGTAAAGGGATTTTTTTTGTCCTTTAATAATGAAGATAAAACGCATAAATTTTATATATTTTTTTTATTCATTCTCTCAAACTGAAGCATGAAAAAAACTGGTTTGTTCTTAGCTCAACTTTGTATATACTTAAAAAAATTGTGTAGTCTGAGAATGATCTTGAACAGGCTGCTTTTACAATTCTTTCTTAACGTTCCTGGCTCTCAAAAGAAGGTGGTTGATCTTAGATATCCACAGAGAAATTAAAAAGTTATCGTTAATACGATTATGTCGACAGATCATAACTTACTGAAATAGAACTCTTCTGTTATTTTATGTTTTCAGCTGCATTCTAGGGTAGATTGATACCCGCTTTTGCTGTTTCACGTACAGATTGATACTGATGCACAACTGATACAGCCGGCAATTTGTTCTTTTCCCATTGGAAACCGGATACTGTGTAGGTATCGGTTCTCGCACTTGCGCCAAAACAGATAATTGATACTGATACGATCAGGATTTTGCTTTTTCAAAAGGGGTATTTATGGCTATTGTTTGTGAACGGATTCTAAAACCGTCCGCGCTTTTGCGTATGCGTTACGATGGGTTGAATTCGTCAAAATAGGAGTGAGGGGAAGGATGAAAGGAGGAGATGTTTATATCTATACTTATAATAAAGCTCAATGTGTGTGTGTGTGTCTGTGTGCTGGCGCTCTACAGGCCAGACCATTCCACCTACAGCTACCAAATTTGGCCGTGTATACCTTGGAGGCCGGGAATGTGCACCTGGGGGTTATTTTTTCGAATTTTTAACTAGAATTTTATTTATTTAAAAATTAAGCGAAATTTTGACGTGTTTCTGCTATAACTGCCGAAAATATTACCGCACAAAAAAGATTTTTACATGAAGTTAAAGATCAAAAATTTATCTTTTAAATGATACTAATGTTTTCATCTTAAAATTAAATTTCTATTTTTAATGAATTTTTAAATAAATATTTTAACTATGTTTTTCAATATTTTTTTTTCGTAAAAAATAAAAATTGAAATTAAGCACGTTTCGCAATCATGGAAAAAAATTAGCTTTTTTCAAAGTGTTGCCATCACATTGATTAAAGCCCCAATTAAAAATAAATTAAATCTTTTTGGAAATAAAATCTACAAAAATATAATTTTCGGCACGTGTCTGTAGGAAATAAAACAAATATGAAATATTATTTTTTCTAAAAAATAAATTCAAGAAAAATTATTTTATGATCTTTTACACTCTCTATACAGGGTGTTTATTTAGTCCCGGACCCACTTTGATGTTTAGAGACTCATAAAATAATGAAGATATAAACAAACTTATGATGAAATAACTCATATTTTCCTTTTCAGGTTTGAATATTTTTACTTTTGTAAATATCGTCTGCGCGTGTTTTTAATTTCAGATAATTTCATTTTTCAGTCTAAATATCTGCACTTTTCTAAATATCGTCTGCTTATTAATTGCATTTTTCTCTCTTTTGTTTTTGGCAACTATTGAAATGTTCTTTTTACTTTTGATGTGTTTCTTCTATGTAGTACTTTTGTATGCGATGTTTTATTCGAGCGGATATTAAGGAGAATGCATACACCACAAGAGAAAGCACAGATTTTATGGTGGTCATAGAGTTAATTTCCAATCAACTAAATCACTGACTTTTAAGAGTTAATTTTCAATCACTTAGACTGACTGATTTATGAAAATTTGAATATCAATATTCAATAAAAAAAGGATAATTTTAGATTTTCTATCGATCGCTTCAAAGAAAATACGTCAATCAGGGCGCAGGTTTCTCAAGATTAATTGGCCTAAGATTATGAAAATGTTGAGTTTTTCTAAATTTTTAACATTTAAAACTTCATAAATAAGTCTTAGTTGATCGTGGAAAATAGAAACATTCATTCATTTATTTAAAATTTGGTGTGTCCAGAATATTTCTCAGAATATACCTTACTGCATTAAACTTAGACTTCATAATTTTTGAAATATATTTATAGGCCGGAACAAAATATTATTATTGATTTCATTTCAATCCTTTTGAAAGCAAAACTAAAAACTGAATTTTATGCTGAATCTCAGAAATTTTTGTTGAATTATTGTTTGAGATATTGCATAAATGATGAAAAATATTTTGTAGTTAACATAGGACTTAAATACCGAGCGATTCTGTTTGCAATACTCACATTCAATAATAATAATAAATAACAATAATGATGATAAATAAAATAAAACGCTTGGTTTTATTAAAAAATATCTTAATATTAATTGCAATTTCATCATTTACATTTTAAAGTTGTTTTGCCGGAAATGACAACAAATTAGCAAAATATATATAGTAAATTGAACGAAATGATCTAAACAGTATTAGTTTGATATGGCTATCAAAATTTGAAGATTAAAAATGTTTTGTTTGAGAATCCTTTAAGAGACCAGTTACTTAAAATATTTAATTAAAAATTGTAGCTAGCGGTAATACTGGCGAACCGGCTGGTCGCCAAAGGCGGCTAGTTTAACAATAAAGTAAATTCGGATTATTCGCAAACTAAATTAAAATAAAATAATAAGATATACGACATATATTCACATACACGCATGAAAAAAATGAACGAAAAAGTATCTAATAGTATGAGAATTAAGGTCAAAGAATGACGAAAAATTCTGGAAATGCGCTCTTCCTTCCGAGTCTTACCCCTTAGTGAGATAGAATCTTCGAAAAGTGATCTTCTCAGTATACTAAAACAAACAGTATGCCCAGTTGTCTTGTTTTTAACCGTTATTGACGGGTGGGTGCGAAGAGATAAAGAAAGGCATTGCTGATATAGTTAGTGTAGGAGAAGGCGGGAATTCTTGATTGTATATGCACTGTTACATAAGGAAAAGAGCAGTAATGGTTGAGGATAAAATGCATAGGATTAAAAGCACCGCCGAAGCAGGACCGATCAATATCAATCGAGTTCAAAAACTGGTACCGAGTACCTGATATTTTTATGTCTATCAATTTTGTATACCTGATACTTTTGTGCGTTTAGTACAAAACATGAAGCTGATATAATACCACCCAACCCTACAGCCTTCTTTTGAGAGCAGGGGAGTATACGGACAGTTCCACTGATTATTATTATTATTATTATTATTTTTGAGCACGCCTAAATAGCGATTATTTTCCTTGCTGATGGCTTCAAACAATGCGATTCGTCGCAAAATCTTTTGTGTGGATCACGTGACTTATTTATCAATTATAAATTTGGAAAATTGTGAAATTTGTCGAGTTTATTTCTTTTTATAATCCTGATTAGTTAAAACGATCACAAAAACTGTGATTTAAAAGTAGTTATATCAAAACGTTTAGTTCGGATAAGATAAGCAATTGAAAATGAAGCTTATTATACATTCTTCCTGATCAATATAGCTCAATATACTTTCATTTATTGGCGATACAGCCTTTTCTTTTGAATAAAGTCGAAAAATATGATTTTATTTTGGAAAATTAAGCCATCCAACTAAGATATCCATCATGACATCAAATATTCAGAGCCAAAATTTCAATATTTATTCAAAAATTTTCATGTAACACAGTTTTATTAATAGGAAATGATAACGTGCCAAGCGATTAATATCAAATTGCATTAATTTAATCAATTAATATATTTCAGAATTTCGCGTACTTGTTTACCGTTGTGTATTCTGTAATTGCGTGAAATTTTATTTGTCTAAAATAGGGAGAGAATAGAAAAAGCTCACTTTTCATGTTATCGTTTCTTAAAGAAGTTAATATATTATTTAAAAAATAATTTTCAAAACAATTAAAATACAAATAAAACTTTAAACTGAAGAATTATGTGCACTGCATCATTTGTGACGTATGATAAAATAGAAAAAAACTTTTCTGGTAGTTTATCTGTGTCAGAAAATTCCAGAATGCAGCAGTTTCAAAAACTGCACTGTTTCCAAGAATTCGAAATTTCCTTTACCAGAAAATTCCAGAATGCAGCAGTTTCAAAAACTGCACTGTTTCCAAGAATTCGGAATTTCTATTACCAGAAAATTCCAGAATGCAGCAGTTTCAAAAACTGCACTATTTCCAAGAATTCGGAATTTCCTTTACCAGAAAATTCGTTTCGACACAAGACCAGTCCCTTAATTGATGGAGACTCGTCATTAATATCAAGAACTCATGAAAAGCAATAGCACCATAAAAGTGACGATTAACTACTACTACTGTTAAACAGAAAATTTGGCGATTCTGTACCGTAGAACAGCCATGACAAGAAATTTATTTTTTTCTTCAAATCTCAGCAATGACAAAAACATCAAACATTTAACAAATAATTTAAAATTCGTATTCTGGGAGATAAACTCTTCTGAGTAGCGTTGTATTGAAATAAGACTGAATTCAATACTTTTTATAGCATTTCTCGTCAATATGTACGAGCAACTGTGAAAGTCAATACTCTCTTAAACACCATTTTGCTTATATCTGTTAGTAGGAATCTTTATGAACTTAACGCTATTTAAATAAAAACAATAATATCATGAGCATTATATTTAAATACCACAAAATACACAGTTTATATTATAAGTTCTACAAAAATTACCAACAAAAGTATTCGACCATAAACGACAGAGTTAATTTAAATTACTGAAATAACTCGTTAAAATCTCGGAGAAAAAAAAATAAAATTTTATGTTTTAAAACCAAAATTATTTTAACAGAATCTAAAAAATGTACCTGCCTCATGATGTGCCAGAAGCGCTTACCTGAAAAAAATTTTCCGAAATTAAAATAATGAGGTGGTAGCAAAATTGTTAATATTTTATGTAATTAGTCCATTTATTAGACATATCATCAAAATGGGTTATTATTCTAGCAAGTTTAAATAAATGAAATAATCTATTTATCAAAGTGTCAACTTATTTGATATGATAGATGAAAGATAGGGTGTTAAGAAAAATTGTGTCGCTGAGTTTTTCTTGTCGATATATTTTATACAAAGATACAACATACTTTCTATATAACATACTTTACAACATTAGACAACACATGCGAGTAATACTTTCAAATTCGGGTGTAAAAATCACGAGATTTCATCGCCAGTCAGTTAATTATTATTCATTTAAAACAAAGTATCTAGTTTGTCATTCCTTGATTCAAAGGCTGAATTTTCCTCGTTAAATGAAACAATACTTAACATTCTGTGCTTAAAAGGAAATTAACGTATATGCGTAATTGTCAGGCAAATGTTCTGGTTACTGTTTGTGATGACGTCAGAAGGGTAAAACTAAAATTTGTTGTGCAGTGTACGATTGTTATACTGGTGGAAGTAACTAGGCGGTTTAGATCGATTGTCACAAAGTCCTCATACGAGTGCATAAGAATTCACCAAGATACAAATTAAATTGAAACAAATTAAGTAGATATCTTAAAATGAAGTACACAATAATAAGGTATATAAAACATGCATTTTAGAGAAAAAAATTAATTAAAAAAGCACTGTTATGTTAAGTATGTAAAGCTATTTAGCTCACAAGAAACAATATGCATTATTCCCACCACCATTTATATATGGTCTTTCACAAGGAATTTATTTTAGTGAGATATTCCTGTTAAGTATTACTTTGCTTTCATGAAAGACATGTTCTCCTTAACCTTAAGAAAGTTACTTGAGGATATCAACATATTCAGAATAACCTCTTCACTTCCAAATATGATTATCCCTCAACTTTGAACAAGTCTTGAAGTTCATTATAATATTAAATATGTAGATCTCAGTAAAATGTTGACAAGACAACATTAAATCGATTACTTTTACTCAACTGTAAAAGTCAGCAGCTATGCCTTGTGTTTAAAACATCTATTTTTTTCATTCCTTTGCTATTCCCTTTTCTTTCAAAGATATTAAAGAAAGAAAAACATTCAACAGACTCACGATAAGTCAGGTACAAGTGATCGTTTGTACAGCAACAATGATGAAGTCAGTGTACGTTACGGAAGTGAAGATATTAAACTGTATAATTGTCAACAAATAGTTTATAAAGAAGACGATAAATCGTCTCGAATGGGCGACAGGCATCACTGAATTTTCAGTGAACAATCATTCTTATCAGTATTCGATGATCTTTTTAAAAGAGCTTGTACTGGTTTACAAAAATTTAAAGTTCAAAATTATATTATATCCTTATCACTTAACCCCAATGATTGATTAGTGACTATTATTTAAACACTTCGCAATGTAATATTTCTTACAATAAACAATCAAATGATTATTATAGTGTATCGTACATTTCAATTCGAACAAGCTTCAACCTTTAAAACGATCGTCTACATCCTGTAGGTTACCAATTCTACAGACATACGTCATGTAAGGGATTTCTTATAAAATATCGAAGGAGTGATCTTTCTGTAATACAAATAATTCAACTGACTTTCCATCTAGCATGAGAACAAAATATTAAATTGCGTTCCAAAAGTATTTTCACTGCTTACAAATTGATTCTGTATGAAGCGTAATATAATTTATAAGAGCTGATATCTGAAATACTTAATTCTACATAATAAAAATTCGAAGGGTGAGCAGGAGATTCTCTTTTTCCTAAAGAATAAGAGCACCGCCACCACTATTTTTGAATCTTTTCATGAAGAACGTTAAGCGAGGAATAATAATTTTTAGCAAATGTAAGGCACGCTTCAGAATCTCTAGAATAGCAAGTTTTGGATGAAGATCTTCATCGCAAAGATGTCAAATGCCAGATGGAGCCATCTTTATTTCACCAGAACAAGTCTTCTCCTACTGCGCCTTCTTCTTCTTCTTCTTCTTCTTGTTCTTCTTGTTCTTCAGGCCTGTCGCCCTCGGCACTTTGTCACAATACTGTATTGAAAACTGTCATGGATTTCTTGATGTATTCATCCTACAGAGAGACAAAGAAAATTTAAATAAACACACAGAATAAACTAAAGATTTTCCATCAGCATTTAGCGAAACTGCTGCTCGAAATTATTTTTAGTCGGATAATGAAATTGATTCACACTTTCAAAGTATTTTTGTCCTATATTTTATTATCAAAATGCTACGATTAATGAACTCGCCATTGGAGCATTTTAACCCATTAGCTGCCACGATCCTTATGGGGGGATTTTGAAATTTTACATATACCACTTTCAGCAAAAATATATTTGGTAAGTCTGACTATTTAGTTTCATTTTATGTATATCAGTCGATATTGTGCACAACATAACGTGTGTATTCTGTGCTTTGTTTCTTTACAACAAGTGAACAAATTTGAAATTCGTCTGTAAGTTGAATGGAACAGAACTGCCATATTTGAAGCATCATATTTTTGGTTTGGCTTTTATTTTATAATGATATACCGTACAAAAATATATAATTTAGAGGTTATAGAAACGATCTGTTACTCACTCAGTCTTTTTTTTATTGAAATGATTTTATTAACCATTTTATAGCAATACTCTTTTTCAAAAATATCAAATATTTTCAAAACAAAACTTAATTTGAAGATAATTATACTGTTACACGCCTTTTTGTGCATATGCAGTACACTCCCGAGTATCCGGTTCTTGACTATCCGGCTTCCATACTATCTGGCCTAGTTATTTTATCATAATTAAATGAGGGTGGAAGACGTTGCATTGCAACATTGCCAAGGTATTGGAAGTGGGCGTTTGTTACGATCCTTCTACGTGCTTGTGCAAAATACAAATTGTGACAGGAAAAGAACAGTGTTCTACTTGTTATTCATTATTCCGTCGGTGTGGACTGACCTCAGTTGTTGCCACTGTTCCTGATTATAACTATACAGTACATAGAGTATTTGTAAATTGTTCTTGGGATTAAGATTTAAAGATTTTTTTTAAAGTATACCCCAGTGAAGATTTCAAAATATGTGATAAAAGAAAAAAAGTTTTAGTGACTATGGAGGAGAAATTACACGGTATACAGAGACTAGACTCTGGTGAAACAACAAAAGACATAGCTTTGGAGTTAGGAATTGGGAAAAGTACAATAAGGGACTGGAAAAAAAAATTGTTCAGATATTGAAAAGAGGTTTGTTGTACAAGCTAGTGAAAATAGAATAAAAGTAAGAAAAACCACGTTGAAGTTAAACATAAAGTGAGGAAGCTTTATTTTTGGGGCATGGACACTTAAGAGGAAGTGAGAAAATACTTATTATAATTATGAGTTTTGGTATAAAAAACTTGCCTTTTGATATTGGTGGTCCAAGAAATGAGTTTATAGAACTCCAGTCTATCCGGTTTTTTGTTATACGGCCTGCCCTTTCGCCATATTGGGCCGGATACTCGGGTGTATATTATGTAACTTATCCGGTCAAAAATTTTTTTAAAAATTGTTAGTTAATGGGTTAATATTCATTAGGAACAGAAAGTGGTATAGGTAAATCAAGCAATTACTTCAAGTCTCGAGATTTATTTTTGAAGAATTTTCAGAATAATTTAATTTCTTGCTTTCATTTAATTTACAAGCGCGATATTCTTAAACTTATACGAGATAAAACCGAGTATCGTTTAAGTTCAGAACAATATTTAACAGTAATACTTTTTTGAAAGTTTTACATTATTTTATTTTAGTTGTAAGAAAATAGGCTAATTTATAATTAAAAATGTCTAATCTTATAATTAAATAATATTTAAATTGAGGTAAAAAGTTTCATTATTTTTAAAATTTGATTTTGATTTTTTTTTTTTTGCAAGCGAAATACGGGAAAAAAACATAAGAATTTCTGTTATTACAGACTGCCAAGATTTATTATGAAGAGCTCAAATTAAAGTTAATAAAATGAATCTGGTTTTACATATTATGAGGGGGGAAATGGAATCCAGAAACTTACATATCCTATGGACGAGTTTATTCGATATCGGTATAAAGATTATATTATATGAAAGTTTACATATATAGAAAAATATCACAGAAAAGATATTATGGACAGATATTTTAGAAAATTTTTGGAAAAACTATAGAAGTTGATAATTTGACTTTTGAAAGGAAATTATTACTTATAGGAAATATTTTTTTTAGTGACACAGATTGTCTTGAATCTGGATATAGCATTGAGTATTTTCTTTTTAATAAATCAGACGTCCAGTATGTAAAAATGATATTCTTCTTTCTATACGACATACAGAGGTTTTTAAATACTTTTTTTTAGAAATGTGTTTAAAAAATATTTCAGAAACTATATTAAATAACAGCAGCAGGAATTTTGTTTAAACTAATTACTGAAAAGAGTGGAAGCATAATGGAGAACAGAATATTCTACTTTTAATTACTAAAGATAGAATATATAATTTCTGTATTTATGGCTATAAAATTTCACCTACATTTTTATGTACCCTTTTGTACTTTCTCATATACGAAGTAGAGAGAAAGTATAGTAATAGTCAAAAAATTCGAACTCGACATTTTGACAAATGAACACATTTTAGACTTCCCTGAGTTCGAAAAAAAACATTTTTGGAAAATGTCAGCCTGTCTGTCTGTGACAAAAATAACTAAAAAAAGTTTGGTCTAGATTTATGAAATTTGGTATACGGTCTTTATACTTGTCAAATGTTGAGCAAAATTCACTCAGAGGAAGACTATCTATCCGGCTTTTCGAATATAATTTAACACAATAATTACAAAACAAAGAGATCTAGATAGATAAAATTCTATGCACAGAATTAAAATCTACATATTTTTCAAATTTTGAGCCAAATTCTACCAGGTATTGACCGTCTGTCGGTTTATATTTGTAGAAACATGTAAATGTGATAAATCAAAGTCGCAATGACTTAAGTATATAAAATTTGTCACGGAATTTTATGACTGAAGTTATAGTTCTATGTCAAATGTTTGTTTCAGTCGATTGGTAAACACTAAAAAAACTAAAACACGCATTTCCTTTTCGGATACTATTAACTGTATACCGGGAATTAATCGCCAAATAAATCTCCAAGGATTCAGTAAAAATGCTATATTCACGCCAAGGGTTAACATTTCGTAACTATTTTACGCCACTGTCATGCAAGGTGTTCTCTGGGATGACACCTTTATTAGAAAGTTGCGCTTAAAATCTTATAATAAATACACATAAAATTTTCCTTTTTATCCAGTACAGGTCTTATCTGCATAAATTTCCCCCTTTTTTTATGTATATCTTTTCCGCATAAAATTGTGGACCACTGGGAAAGAATGCAAATGCCTTATAGGGCAATGGCAAACAATAGTTACAAAATATAGATATTTGATGTGAATATAGTACTTTTACTGAATTTATCGTAAATATGTATTTTGGATGCCTTTCTTTCTTCTACAGAAACTAAAATTTAGTATGGAATTATAGTTGTAATTACAATATTTCATTTCTTTATATTAGTGCGTTTTTGAGTTATTGTGTTTACATGCATCCGAAAGTACACACCAACTGACGGAGAACCCTTTGACAGATATGGTTCGTTTGATAATGATTTAGCTTTCAGCTGCTAAGCCTATGTACCAAATTTTAGCTATCTAGACTTATACATTTTGTAGTCATCGAGTTCATTTGAACTTGAACAACAAGTCAGATGGATTGCCTTTCAATGGATTTCGTTTAAAATTTGACAGAAATTCATAACTAGTCCATACATCGTTCTAGCTCAACAGGCTTTTGAGCATCATGTTTAAAAACGTGCTCATAATGCCAAAAATGTGTTTTTCGAATTCATGAGGGTCTGAAATATAGAGATTCGTCAAAATCTTGAGTTTAAGTTTTGTACGATTACAATACTTTCTTATGCTTTGCTTATGAAAAAGTAAAAAAAAAAAAGTAGTTTTTCACATAAAAGCAGATATTTACAGTAATATATTCAAAGGGTTCTTGTATATACTGCATTGCCAATAACATTTTGTGCAAAATGCTCTTTAGCTCCAAGCTCACAAAATTTCTTCACGCCAAATAAACATGGTCTATAGACTTGCATTAAAAGATAAAGTTTGAAAAAATTTCTGTAGAAAATAAATTTTACCGAATGGAAACTAAATTTTCTATAGTGATAATCAGCTTAACACAAGGGATTTTTTTTCCGATAAAAGACAAACTCTACGAAGCAGAAGTGCGCCTTACTTTGGTGCAAGAATCCATGAACTCTTCCATTGTCACTACTCCATCTCTGTTCACATCCAGTTTCTGTGAGAAAGATAAAAAAAAAAAAATGACACTTTTTTTTATTCTTTAAAAAGTATAAGTTCATAGGAATGCATCATATATACATGCACTTTAAAAACTCTATCATATTAATCTTTCTATTATACAATCTTCCAAATTTTTCATATATAAATTCTTTAAGAAATCCAGGAATAAATAAATAAATGAAAATTTAAAAAAATATTTAAAATTAAAAAAAAATCACCCCAACTCGTATTTACTGTAAAGTATAAATTCATAGCAATGGATTTATACTTTAAAGAGGTGTAACTCCTGAACGCTTTTTCAAAAATCTTAAAGATTAAGATACAGTATTGTCACGTGGATACTCTAGTGCGGAATTCAATGATACACACAAGAAGTAGAACTAAAACAATTTATTAACTGAACTCTGAACACAGTGACTGACAAATCTTCTGCTTTTATACTAGCAGGGAAAGTTCCAGAATACTTTTATGAGGACAGTAAGAAAAGTCCAGAACACTTGTCTGGTAAACTAAAGAAATGTCCAGAAACTTCTGGAACATGAAATAAAGGGGAAACATAAAATCAAGGAATTAAATATTTACACAAACTGTACATCGTATTGTTGCTAGCGAGATTCGAACTCGCGATCACTTGATTATAAGTCCAGTGCTATGACCATTTAGCCATGGAGAGTCGACTTCTGACTTTTCAATGCGGCAATATTCAAATAGGGAGTCGACACATTAGATAGAGACAAATTTAAGCCCATTTTAAGAAGTTTACATTTATACGCCCTTTTTGTTCAGTCGAATATTGTTATGAGCTATACTATTATTTTTTGTTATGTTTTTCAAAAGTGTGATTACATATGCATGTAAAATACATATTTTTAAGCAGTTTAGTAGCCGAAGAGAGAAGACACTTTCAAATTTTAAAGCTTCCAATTTATTACATCCTGGAAGGCATAAATTATATACAAGAAAGAAGCGATGATGAAATTAACTTCCGTTCACATCGCGATACAAATGCAAAAGAGCGAACAGAGAGCGAAATATATTCCCTAGTGATTTTATGCTATGAGATTCTGATAGGGATTTCTTTGACACGTGTCGATTTAGGTAAGGGAAATATAGGTACATTTTAAAAGAATTTGCTTAGCATGACAGAATTTTAACCCTTCACTCGGAGCGTGGGAACTTGCTGATTAAAGCAGTTTCACAGAGATCGCATAGGATTAATCAAATAAATAAAAAAAGATGGAATTGGATCAGGAAATAAAGAGACCATTTTAGAATAAAGTTAATATGTTCTAAATTAAGATAAACATTAGGAAATTAATTAGGATTTAAATTAGAGTAAGAGATATCATTACATGCATTATAAATCATTTTTTGGCTGTATTAGTACCTGAAACACTCTTTCAACATGATCCCTGGTTGTTGATTCTTCTAAGGGAGGATCCATGCTTTTCCCCATCATGTCGTAAATCGACGTGACGATTCTACTCATCTCGTCTTTTGTGATGTAACCGTCTCCATTGATATCATATAAACTGAAAACCCATCGGAGTTTTTCTTGCAACGATCCCCGAGCTAATACCGATAATCCGATCACAAAGTCCTGGAAGTAGGGAATTTCTTAATAACTGGATGATATGACAGAAAACTAATTAAAAACACATTAATTGAAAAATAAAATTTGTAATCATTTAAGGAAAAATGTTTCATCCTCCAAGCAATAACCTTGACCATGATATGCAATGACATGAAAGAAAAACAATAGTCTAGAAATACATATGGCATGCAAGAAAAGTTACAAATAAAAGCAATATTCTAGAAATACATATGACATGAGAAAAAAAGTTTCAATGGCATGAAGGAAAAGTTACAAATAAAAGCAATATTCTAGAAATGCATATGACATGAGAAAAAAGTTACAATGGCATGAAGGAAAAGTTACAAATAAAAGCAATGTTCTAGAAATACATATGACATGAGAAAAAAAGTTACAATGGCATGAAGGAAAAGTTACAAGTAAAAACAATATTCTAGAAATGCATATCGAATATATTAGTTGAAACTGTTTTAGTTTTAAATGTTGATGAAATATTTGCGCATTACTGGATGACCGAGTTTTAAATAGTGCGTTACGGCTGTTGAAAATGAGTTGTTGCTTGAAGACAATAGTGTGTTAAAATTATGATGGGTAAATAATGGTTAGGGAGAGTGATGAAACTTTTTCTCTGATAAACGAATCTTAGATATACTTTGAAGTGAATATCTTATAATCCAGTTAACAGCTATGCTGCGCGAGCAATTGCTTTTGTATCATGGTCATGTTACTGGGACTGCTAACCACAAGGTCCCAGGATCTATCCTCGCTCGTAACAACTCTCCACAACTTCAAAAATATCTTCTAGAAATTAAGTGATAGATGATTTGCAATATTTCAAAAATGTTAACTAGAAATCAAGTGAACGATGATTTGTAACTCAAAAATGTCTACTAGAAATCAAGTGAAAGATGATGCAATATTGGGTATCTAACAGATTCGTGACTTACTAACGTCAAACAAAATTTTTAAATAGCTTCGAACTTCTGTAATTTTTCTTGAATATTGTTTAAAAAGTTATATGGGAGTATAAGAGATGCTGGATAATGAAATACTGAAAGCAGTCGAAATCAAGTGTGGCTCACACAGCTGCTTTTTTACGAACAACACATGCAGCTGCTTCCTCCTAGAATGGGTCGTTGATATCAATTTCTTTTGTTACGACAAGAAACAAATCCTAAATATAATATTCATGTCAAAAGAGTCTCGTTTAGTAAAAAATATCGGTCATTTGAATCCAACTCCGATTTTCTTACCCTCCGATTCTATTCGCTTTTTCTGTTCTGAATATGGCAATAACTGCACGCAATTTTTAGATTCTCTGGTGAAGAGAATAATGTCATTTTGAAGTTGTGTTTTCTTACTAGCTAGTATTGCCCATCTGAATAAAAAGTTTTAATCTGCATGTGTTATTTCAATAGTTTCTTGATGTTTATAAGAAAATTGATGATGTTAGATGTTTTTCTTACTAGCTGAAGAAATATTTTTCAGACAAATTCCAAGATAAAATTGCGTATTTATTATTTGCAAATGCTTAAAAATTCAACCGAAGAAAACTTACATAGAAAATAAATGAATTATGAATCAGAATGATTGAGGAGCTTTGTGGAATTAATTATCTACGTTTTCTTCTGAATAATCTTTGTTGCGGAACTTAATAATCTGTGTTCAGGAGATGGTTGCAACATCGAGTATCATTTCAATTCACGTGTAGGACATGTGAAGTATCATTAAAGTACACTGTGAAAATCGTTTCTGTCTGATGAGCGACCATTTGAACAGAGTAGGAATTGCAAGGATATCAAGATTTAAAATTTCAAGATTTAATATATGTTCTAATACATGCTTTTCTGAAAGCAGCTTTGTATATTTTTTGTATGTAGCTTTCATATATCTTCTACAAACATAAATTTAAAGGATATAAACTCTTCAGTGAAGCAAATACTCTTTAGGAAAGAATATTAAATTCCTGAATTTATTGATCCATTCTAAAAGAAATTCATGATTTTCGAATGATTTTTTTAATCATTTATCTGCTGAAAGTTGTACGAAACTAAACATTACATCAATAAAAAGTAAATGTTTTATTTTAGAAATAATACTTGCTTAATCTTAATGTTTTTTTTGGTACTATGATGGCATTCAAACAACAAGGAAAAAAATAATCACAAATTCCTCCAAAGGCTGAATGAAGAGGCCTGGTGAACGTCTCGTTTGTCACAGACAAAACATCCCGTTTGTAAAGAATGGGAGAAAGTCACGCTAAATCAAATTTAATCTTTGCTTGCTATTTTGACTCAGCTACTTCCTCAACCTCTTTTGAGCAATCTCATGAGCGTTAGTAGTCTCCTCTAAACATTCTTGGCTACTCTCGAATTAGGGTATCCGACTAGGTTCGGAGATGAATTTTTATAAAATGATACATAAAATTTTTTCATTGTACCAAATAGCTACAACAGACTTGAAAAGTCCCTATTAGAAGAAAAAAGTTAGTGCCTTTAATTTAAAAAAAAAAAAACCCTGCTTATTTAATGAGAATTTAGCACTATTGTCAATGTTAGGGAAAACAGACTAAGATAAAAAATAATGGAAATATTTAATTTTTATTTCTCCTATATATACACCAAGCGACATAAAATGTAACAGACCACAAGATAAAAATTATTTTAATAAATAAAAAATTTATCAGCATGTGAAGTTGCCGTTAATGAATTTTTGTCAAAGTTTGTCTATGTTTTGAACTAGTGCATTTGTTGTAATAGCAATAGAGAAATTTGTAACACAGTAATGCCAAAAAAGTGTATACTTCGTATACGAGAAAGTAAA
Organism: Argiope aurantia; assembly: GCA_026543865.1. Classification (NCBI taxonomy): domain Eukaryota; kingdom Metazoa; phylum Arthropoda; class Arachnida; order Araneae; family Araneidae; genus Argiope; species Argiope aurantia. Next base: position 111,850 of record JAPMOR010026939.1, on the reverse strand, counting down.
AATGGAAAGACTGATTGACTGATCTATTTATTGAACTATTATGTCTATTTGAGACCAGGGTTGCAAAAATTCCTCTTATTCGTAGCCAGACGACGAAAACAAAGTCTACGCAGCGTTTTTTTTTTAATAACTCTACAAACACTCCCATAAAGAAGAAGAAATTCTCTATTGTCATACTTAATGTGTACAAAACCCAGATTGTTAGCGGGAATTACAGTATACTCCCTAGTATCCGGTCTAATATGGCGGAAGGAGAGGACGAATAAAAAAACAAACAAACCGGATAAGCCGGAGTTCACTCATTTCTTTCCCCACCATTACCAGAAGGCAAAGTTTTTATATCAAAACTCACTGTTACAATGCGTATTTTCTCACTTCTTATTGAGTACTAGATATCTCAAGCCACATAAAAAGTGAACGCGGTTCTGGCACGGTAAAACATAGAAGCAGTTGTCGGTAACGTGTCGAGTTAAAATAGGATGCTTTATACTGGTAGTTAATATATGTTTATATACTGTACTGTAAGAATTTACTAGATAAAAAGTAAGTTATAATCAGGAACAGCGGCAGCAATTGAGGTCTGTTGCACACTGACGAAACAATGAACAACGAGCAGAACGCTGCTTTTTTCCTGTCACTACTTGTATTTTGCACACAACACATAGGGGGATTGTAGCAGACGCCGCTTCCGATGCCTTGGGAATGTTGCCAATGCAAACAAAGCCTTGCCTTCCTCAATTAATTACGATAAAGAAAACTAGGCCGGATAAACGGAAGCCGGATAGTCGCAAACCGGATACTCGGAAGCGTACTGTATTGTAAATAAATTCTTAACGTCACCCCTCTCTCAACTTGGGTGCCGAAACTCATTCATGAAATAATTATGCCATAAAAGAGACACACGCTTTTCTAAATCGGATTACTTTGAATCATTATGTCTCAGCAAATCTTTCCAAATAGTTGCAAAAAGGTTTGGTGAGAAGCAAGTTGCTGTTACATTGCAACATTGTAATAATGTAATATTATTAAAGGCAATAATTCAGAATAATATGGGTAATATAAATGCATCTGTTATAACGTAGTATATGTATGATCTATGTTTAATTTATTTTATTTTAGTTATTATGTCCCTTTTAAAAGAAACTCAAGGAGTATTTTGGGATGGGCCTCGAAATTTTGAAACTCGATCAGAGGACGGTGATACTTCAATTGGCACCCCTTTCTCCAAACTTCCACCTCACATCAACAGGGCCACAGCGGCTTGGTGGAACCGGAGGGTTTTAGGTTGGAGACCCGATTCCACCGATGAACCGTCTTGTAAGTGGGTCTGGTGCACGTTAAAATCCATAAAGGCCAGGTGTCCTACCTCTGGTGTGGTGAGGAAGTTTGGAGAGATAAGTGCCAACTCAGATGTCGTCCTCGTCATCTGATTAAGTTCAAAATTTCTAGGTCCGTCCCAAAATAGAATTTTTGTTGCTTTAAAACGAGATGTTAATATAACTAAACTAAACTAAAACCCCACATCAACAGAAGAACGTATAACCTATTATAACTAATTTAATGTTCAACAAGTTATAAAGTTCATGCTCAGCAGATCTTCAATGGAATTGGGTTTCGAACCTAGGATCTTCCGGCGGTCTGAAGACTTTATTACGAGACCATGGCGGCCCGCATATGTATGGAATGACTAAGATGCGATTTCTACCTTTTCCCACACAAGTGGTTACTCTTACAAACATACTTTCTCTGTATTAAAAATGCATGAAATATAAACTGCATTATGGAATATTTAAATTCTGTAGTGAATTTTATTATAATAAATTACTTCCGTTGCAACTTTTCCGTCTAATAATTTATTCCATTTGTTTGGAATTGCGACGTTCTCGTAATTTCCGTTGAATAGCATCCAACGACATCTTTCTGTTTTTGACGTGAAACTTATTTTTCCCTCTTGAACAATTTTTCGGGACTAGGAGAAAGAAGAGTACTTACGGTGAATGTGATAGCACCCGTGTGATCTTGATCGAATGTATTGAATACGTAATGAGCATACTGGCTGGTATCAGCACCCTTTGGGAAATACTGGGCGTAGATTCCTTTGAACGTCTCCTCACGTACCATTCCCGAAGGACATTCCTGCAATACAAAACAGTTAATCCCCATGCAAGAAAAAACAACAGTTTCTAATTTTCTTAATTGCGCCCATCGCATACTATACAACAACTGATGGCGCCAAACTACTATCGTTAATTTATCATCTTGCAAACATGTTTTATTTTTAACGGAGTAATAACTGGCTTTTATTCGGCACTTCGATTTTAGAACGATTTATCTTAAAAAATGCGTTTCATCTCTTCGGAGTTAAGCTCTAGTTTCAGTGGAATGTACTTAAATTTTTTTGTTTTTAAAGAGCTCCAGGGCTTTAATTAAATTATAGCCACGAAAGAAAGCTGGAATGCGAAATATTAGAGTATTTTTGTTTAAAAATCGATCGCTGCTTTTTCGAGTGCTCGTTTTATGAGGTAAGTAGATACTTTCTTTCTAATAAAAAGAAGCGTATTGGTTGCTATTAGAGATTAAATAAAAAGAACTACTTTCAATTTCTTGGAAATAAAAATTCTTTATGATAGAAACGTTTTTTGTTAAATATGTCTTAACTAATAATGTTCTTAACATTAACCATAAAAATGAATGCTTTTGAGCATTTTTATGTTTATTCACAGTTTTTTAAATTATTATTATTTCTTACTCTCTCAGAGGTATGCAGTGTAAAATTATTTATAACTCGAAATATAGAAATTTAATCTCTCTTACTTCCTTTTTAACTTGGGAAAAAAGTTAGACTTTCTTGAATTTGGAAGTACATATAATATTTAATATATTTATTACGATACTGTTCATATTATGATAGCGAAATAAAATACAGATGTGAATTATTTTTTTTTCAAAATCCTCAAGGGATAAATATATATATACACAATTTTCGGAAACTACAAAGCCGCTTATAGCGATCGGTGCAATCTGAATGACCGAACCCTACAAAAATCAAAACGGTCCCTGCGGTGAAAACATTATGACCCCTATTATAGTGCGGCTCATGGGCTCAAGTCTCATATCAGGTACAATCCGTCGTCGGAGTAGAGATAACTGTTTCAATGAATCAACGGAAGCGAGAATCAGTCCCAGTACTGGAAGCTTCTCATTTCTATATTAGAGGTACCCAACCCCAGTGGTATGAAGTTTTGGAAAATATAAGGAAAAGAAAGGAAAATGCAAGCCTTTGAGTGTGTGCTATTGTCATCACATATACATACATTTTATGAGGAATAAATAAAGAAGAAATAAATTACATAAATGAATATTTATATCCTTATTGGTTATTTTTTAATTTAACATTTACTGTTTAATTTCTTTATTATTTACTTAATTTATTATTAAAATAATCTTTATAGAAACTTATTGTAAATGTATAATCAATGACCAAATAGTTCGCTTACAGAGCATCATCTTGGAGCGATTATGTTCCGGAACTGATGACCCACCATGTGTAATTATGCATTTCGACATATTACATCAGTTACATTTATAATTTCTATGTTTAAATATACAATCTTTATTTAAAAAAAAACAGGTCAAACAAGCTGTTTAATGTATACGATTTTGCTGTGACTTAAAATATGGTTGATATATGTGATAGTTCTTTTTTGGTTCGCTTAATTTCATCATAAACGCACTCCCAATTTAAATGAATTGCGAGAGCTACTATTTTTCATAAACCTCGTAAAAACGCGGAATAAAGTCTCTTTTAGAGGTTTCTTCGTTTAATTAAAAATTCTTTATAGCAATTTCGTTGCTAAAACTTATTTACATCAATTCAATGATCGAATAGTTTTTATTTTACTAATAATGAGATTTCTTAAAATGAACAAAAAAAGATAAAATTTAAGTGATACCGAAATGCATCATTGCGTAATGTAGTTTAAGTAGAAAGTCTCACGATCACAATCCAGGGGCCACCCTTCTTGTAAAGACAATATATTCATGTAGGCCTTTTATATTGTTTTTCTTTCACACATCTTTTTAAAGAACATGCTTAAAATAATTGACCATATCAAAGCAACAATCACAGTACTAAATTCGCCAGATTTTCAGTCATGAAAATTCGTGATACCTGCATAAGTCATTAATGCTCGCCTACTCCTTATCAATCTTAATTTTCCAGAGATATCATAAAACAAAACTTAAACAGGACTTCCAGCCTAATATCATAAAACAAAACCTAAACAGGACTTCCAGCCTGAACAGTAGGACTGATTTCGCCACTTTTATTCATTAATTTATTTTATAACTTTACAAGTAAAACTAACAAACCATAATTCTTTATTGAGTTAAAAAAATAATTTAATATTTCCTTCTACTGTGTGATCAAATATAATTCATCGAAATTCGATGACATGATTTAATTAATACTAATTAAAAGATGGGCAAACAATTGGTAGCCGAAGGCGGCTGGTTGTAATTAAAAAATCCATTTGTTTTTTAGCGTAACAATAACATAATTATCATGAGATATATTGATTTATAAGGAAGCTAAAGATCTTTATCACAAGCATTCCTGCCTTTACATTTTCTCTCAGTTTCATAGTCGTAAAGTTTTATAGATTAAACGGTTCTGGAATCCAAACAATAGAGACGGGAAATAAATGAAGCAAAAAAAAAAAAAAAAAAAGACGTATTTGAAGCAGCGCATAAAAACAAGTGAATGTTTGCAAGCCAGAAATGTTTTATGTGCAGTTTTCCCATCAAACAGAGAGAAAAAGAAGAAAAAGGAAATACCGAGTGTGTAAAAAAAAAAAAAGAAAAGAAAAGAAACAAAGAAAGAAATAAGAAATAAAATATGCGTTTCGCAGATCTACGCTTTGTAACTCCAGATAGCTGATGATGTAACATGTGATGAGTTGCGCCCAAAATGCCTCTCCCCTGCTGGAGGAATTTCAAAGCAGCGGCTTTTTTTTTATGTATTGTTAGAAGTGCCATCTATTGGTGAGGGTGTGAAGTAAAACGTGAAGATTGTTTTTCACAGCGGTTATTACTGTTCAAATGTTTACGTGAAAGAGAGAACGAGATCTGAAGCTTTTTATTTTTTATTTTTGACCCTAATTTGGCAAGAAAAAGTTTTTAATCCGTATTTCTGTTTGTAGCGATACAAAATTTGGAAAATAAATAACAAAATGAGAGATCATTTTTATTATATCGAAATGTAGTTTCTCAAATTTCCTAAAACGTTTTTGTTGGAAAGCATTTGCACTTGTTAGCAATCTCTGGTCTCGAACTGTTTTAAGTGATTGGTATATATTGTACAAAATACAATATATTGTATAAAATACAATATGTTGTACAAAATACAATATATCGATAATGGTTTCAATCGATCCATATAGATTTCTTACACTTTGCTGTATGCTGGTTTTGGCGAACAAATTTTTAACATATCATCTATCATATTAATCAGCAATTAATAATAACAGAAAAAAAATGTAGTTATTTGTCGAATTTCGGGGCAGTATTACAACAAGATTAATCTTCTTGACTTTTTTTACTTTAAAAAATGTCGAAGAAATCGAATGAAGGAAGTCCTAAGAGGATATTCATATTTTCACAAATTTTCTTGAAATGGCAACTGAATGAACGTTTGTTTATAGCGACCGGACTTATTAGGACTGTCTCGATTCTTAAATCTTGATGCCAAATTGAAGAAATGTCTTGAATTTAAATAAATAATTGATTGCTCTGCTTTCTACTGACAAACAAACAGTCTATATTAATTTAAAAAAATAAAAGGGAAATAGTGGATACACTAAATTTAATTTAAAATTATCCACTTTTGAGAAATTCTCTATTCCAATTTATTAGGCAGAGGGCATAATCTCTCTATATTGTTGCGAGTTCATCGTCATAATTTTTTTTTAATATTACAATTTTTTTTATAATTGCTAGATTGAAAATATTTTTATCAATTTAGTGACTAGAAGTTAGGGTTCAATCGAGAAAGTTTCAGCTTTCGACAGTTGAACCTGTCTTGATCTCTATGCATATAACTTAGAAGGGCATTGGTAAAAATTTAGAAAGATTGCGTTTGATTATGTATAATAATGTTTTTAAATTAGAAATATATCTATGTAGTCTAGCAAATTAAATCATGGTGTTATAATTTTATCGATTGTATTCTGTTTCTTAGAAACTTTCGTAGGAAATAGATTTGATTAAATAAGTTGATGGCATGCTTTAGAAGAAATGTTGTACTTTTGGATCTGTATCTTGTAGAATTAACCCTTTGTATTCGGATGGCTCCTCTCAGGCACCATTCAAGAACGGGCATTATTCTGAAGTTTTATTCATTTTTGTTTTAATTTTGAATGATAAAAATACCTATTAAGTGATAAGAAGCTGTAGTTTAATTTTTCGGGGAAATTAAACTTATAGCAAATATATAATTCTATTTTTCGGAACAATAAACAAATCCTTGAATTAGGTGAATAATTATGCATAGAATTAGTTTTCCTAGTGGAAAGGGATAATAATAGGAATTCTATTGTTTATAATATTCCTCTTCATATCATATTTCCTTATGACGTAGTTTAATTTTTCAAGGAAAGTCAACTTATAACAATTAAATATATCTATTTTTTGAGCAATAAACAAGTTCCTGTATTAGGTTAATATTTATGCATATAATTTCTTTACCTAGAGCAAAAAATTTACATTCGGAATTTCATTGACGTTTCTAATATTCCTCTTCATGACATATTGCCACGTGGATCATAATAATTTAGCTACTGATAAGTTTTTGGAAGAACACGGAAAGGGGTTTTCAAGATGACGTACAAGAATATAAACCTTCGTCGGATCCGATGTGATTATGTTTCAAAAACCTGAATCATGAACCAGAGATGTGAAAGTCATTTGCCGTTTTTTGAAAGAATAATTTTGATTGGTGTTTATGGTGGCGTGGTGAAAGCTTATAAGCCAGTTAACAGTTACGGAAAACGGGCAATTGCTTTTGTCTTGTGGTCTTGTTACTCGGCTGCGAACCACAAGTGTCCCAGGTTCTATCCTCAGTCAATTCAATCCGCTACAGTGGAATAAAACTGGGGAGGGTGCGGCGGAGATGAGCTATACAAATGTTTTTAAAGTATTGGCATTAAGTTTATAAAATTACCAAGTATGAAATAGTTTGGTACTAAATTGGATATGCAAGCTGGCATGGCAAAAAGACAATTCTAGAAAAACCTGTGAGAAAGCTTCCGGTCTACAATTGACTATATTAATAGCGATTTTCATAGTTTTGGATCAATTAACTGGAGAGGTGTCTCTGAGAACAAAAGTAATGGAATGGACATTATGAAATCATGGAAGAAGAAGAAGAACATAATGAAATAAATTCATCGAGAAGGGCAGAATCTATTTCTAGTCGTCGATCCAATTATGATGATAACGACGACGTAGAAAAATGATTTCGTTCTCAGTGCATTAAAATAAAGGATTATCTTTCGTCATTTGTAACAAATAAGATCTGATTATAAAAGCATTTTCATTCTTAATGTAAGAATTTCAGTATTCTTCAAATTTCCTATATCTTTATATCGATCCGCTCCCGAGAGTACTTCAGATATAGGAATGATAAGCTTCCGGAATGGTGGTTTGTTCTCGCTGCCCTGTTGGGTACAGAAATGGTGTGGGTTGGCTATCCCTTACCGATGACGAGACGTGCCTCGTATTGGAGGGTTTGTACCGTAGCCGGCGATGGTCCTTAGGACTCAACCTGAGTTCCCACCAGTACTGGTGTTCGGTCATTCAGATTTTTCCGTGTGCCTTAGGACGAGTCGGAGTAATCATATAGTGATGTCTTTATTTCGAAATGTAAATTGACATATGAGAACTGACATATATTCTCGAATGTATTTTTAACTCCAAATGTAAATTGATACATGAAAATTATGCGAAAATGTTGATAATTAGGGAGTAAATGAAAAAAAAATTCTATGTCCCCACAAAATTTTTTTTGAATATTTTACACCTTTTTCAGTTGTTTCGAATAAAGCTATCCGCGATGAGAGGAAATTAATTAAGCAATCTGTTTCGAATTACAGAAGAATTTGAACAAATTAAAAGCAGCAAAATTACAACAAATATATAATAATACACCTGGGTGGAATTTGTGTATAATTGTTTCATAATAACCCTATTAAAATATTTTAATTAAAAGACGTATGATTTCCAAAGAAAATGAAATAAAAATTTGAAATAAATTTATTTCGAAAATAAATAATTTGAAATATATTCAATGACCACGGGATTGCAATCCGGTTAATATCTTAAGTATAGTTTGCAATCTGGAAATGTTATTTCTGCACGAGATCAGCGGAATTGTTTTTTTTTTTTCTGATAAGAATAATTTACACATAATTGTAACCAAAACTTATTAACTGCTTAACAGTTTAGAAACAAAAGATTTGTAGTTGCCTTTGGGTGTTAACGTTTGCTGTTTAAATCTTTAATATTTTCTTTTATATTAAAAAAATTCTGCAAGGACATTATACCTGAAGTAGGGGAATATCATGGTATTTGCACTGATGAATGCGTTTATAAATTCTATTAAAAAATTTTTATAATTTTTTTTAATTAATATGCAGAATAATAAAAAAATGTTTCTCAGATTCAGTACTAGATGGCGCTACTGGTATGAATACAACTTAATTTAATTAATGATGAACTAATAATTAATTTCTGAAAGTATTAAAATACTACAGTATGTAATATTAATTGTATACTGGGTATACTATGAATACAATTTAATTAAATTAATGATGAACTAATAATTAATTTATGAAAGTATTAAAATACTACGCTGCTATCAGGAACATTCAATTGTACCAATATTCAATCATCCAACAAAACAGGAAATGAGGTGAGGAAATCAATTGTAAAATTTCATCTTTACAAACATGAAATATCTCACTGGTGGGACCACATACATGAGAATAAGAAGCTTCCTATAAGGTAGTTGATTCTTGTCATTCTGGTGGATGTAATAAATTTGTGGGGTTAAGTTACCACCTGCCAATGATAGGGCGTGCCTCCTGTGCGAGAGGTTGTATCGTGGTCGGTGATGTTTCTTAGAGCTCAACCGTAGTCCTCGTTATTGAGGTTGCGGCATTGTCTCATTCGATTATCGGTTCAATTGCGGCTATATCTTTCAATTAAACGTATGTCTTCAAATGGACAGTTTTGCACTGATTGTCACCTCGTTACCACTGAACGAAGAAATATTAATAAGATTCAAGGCCTTCAGGTGGATCGGGGTAGCTCAATTATACTTACATGCATAAATAATAAAAAAACAGGCCAAGTTTAATAAAAGAGTTTAAAAAAATGAAATAACTTGCTAAAATACACAAATTTGGGTTATTTAGTTTTCTTTAATATTTTCAACAGGAATTCCTCTATGAACATGGATTTTAAATATAAAAAAAATTAAAGTTTTTCAAAGCATTGTTGTTACAGCTTGTTAAATAGAGCATGGATCTACAAAAATTATGGAGATTCTGTGTCAATCTTTGTATATTTTTATTTTTTTATTTAGATGTACAATCTTATTTCGAAACGTGCTTGTTAATCCTAAGCATTTTATGGTACATATGTATTCGGATTGGATCGAAAGGGTTAGTTTACAGACCATTTTGTTCACCAAACTAATTTCAACTAGTGATAGCAAATACAGGTTGTGTTTTAGAAAAGATTTTTGATAGTATAATGGCAAATTTATTAGAATAAAATTCTGAGTAGAAGAGAGCAGAAACATAGTAACATGATAAGATTTTAGGCTTGATTCGTATATTTTTATTTTGTTTTCAAAATTTGCTCTTAACATAAAGCAGCGATAACATGTTCACTTAAAAAAGGATTTAATATCGTTGCAATACTTATGAACATCAATCCAGTAACTAAAATAATAATATGTATTTTTGTAAAAACTTACTTCAATTGTTTTCAAAAATTTATTAAAATTAGAGAAAAATTATAAAAGAATTATATGGAAATAAAATTGATATAATTGTAAAGCATAATTTACTTTAATCACTGAATTTTAAATTGTTTTTAAAATGGATTTCGTGTAATAATATGCTCCAATGCCATTAAAGGAAAGCGTTAAAATTTTGATTAATTCTTTAATTAAAAATTTGATAAAATGTTTAAAAGTTCTTTCTTCGTGAGCCTTTATTACTCAAGAAGTAAGTATGTGCCAAATTCGGCAACTCTAGATTCAATGATGAGTGTTTTAATGATTTTTCCAATGAGAATATAGAAAATTACAAATAATATGTAAACATTACTTTAAGCCTATAAACATTATCATGAGAATAGCATCTGTTTATAATAAAAAAGTTCGTTAAACAAAATTTCAAATGTGCTTAAAAAATAATATTAGTCTTGATATTCTTTCTAAGAGCAGAATAGCTTTTAGAAAAATTCAGATAGCGTTCTGATAATGAAGTACGTTGAAAAGTTTTATATCGTTATCTTAAAAAGAAAAAGATGAAGATATGTCCATATTTGAAGTGTTTTTAGAAAATAAAATTAAAAAAACCCCATTTCATTAAAATGATAAAATTTAAAATGAAATCTTGAAAACATTGCGGAGTATCATCCTTTTTTTTTTTAATGAGCTTGCGTGAAAAAAAAAATACTTAAAGAAGCAGTGGTTTTATAAAAATGAATTATAGTTAGTGGATAGAGAAAATATGGTATTTTTTAAGAAAAAAAAAATACACCGTAATATTTTTCCTGCAAGTTTAAAAGATGACTTAATATAGAATACCTAGTATTCAATGAAAATTTTAAAATGATATATATTTCCAAATATACAGTTTTTGAAAAATTAAGGTTATATATTTGGCTCAAAGAACACTGAAATGCGTAGTTTAGATAGCTTAAATGATTTCTTGAACATATTACATGGGTGAAAGTTAAGTTTTTGAAACCATAATCCTGAAATATATAAACGAAAGAAAAAGAAATATCGTAAACTTGCGTTATTTTACGTCTCGATGCGTTTTATTGACTAAATAAATTGTAGCATTGTTATGATAGAAGCAACTGTTTCAAAGAATGTTCCAAACAAAGAAATAAAGGCCAAAAAATGGTAAATTTAAGACTTCAGTGAGTACGCTGGGCAAATAAACTCATTTTATGAGCACTCTCATTTTTAATACGTTTTTTTTATTTAAAACACAAAAATTTTTTATGTTTCAAAATTTTTATTTTTTAGAATTTAAAGAATAAAAAGCGCTATAAGGGTAAAATCTCCTTAGTAAAACATTTGCTTCTATTTTCTAACACATCTTGTTTTTATGAATTTTGCATAATTAATTTGAAAAAAAAGTAAGAAAAGAAAAGCCTTTTAAAAAAATAATTAATTGAAGAAACTTGATTCGAAGGGTTACTGTTGTTGCATAGTGACTTATGGCACTTTACAAGTTATCTATCAACGATTTAAGCCGAGTGAGCGTCTGTTGTTTTTTCAGTAGCGCCAATTAGGACCAAGAGTATGACTTAGCTACTTCATTCGCCGCATTCGCTTGCACAACTCCTTTTTACGGGGGGTGGGGCATTCACATACCTAACAGACAAAACACAGAAGAACAACCATGCTTGAACCGGGATTCGAACCCAGGACACCCAGATCACGCGGAAGACACGCTACCCTATGCAAGGACGCCGGTGATTCGAATGGTAAGACTCGTAATAGAATTCAAAAACTGTGAATCACGTACTTATTACCGATTTCGATTACCCACATATAAGGTAATCCTCTAAGACGATGGAGTCGTCAATCAACTACAGCGGCAATATTGTGCCTCCAGGAGAACCGAGAGCTTGCATTCTTATACGAACAGTTTCTTGTGTTGGAGGCGACTCTCAAGAATTGGGAAACGTTAGACTAATAAGTCCTAAAAAGAAGCTGCCTCAAGTACGAGGATGAGAATTTGCCATATAAATAAGAAGCTGCCTCAAGTACGAGGATGAGAATTTGCCATATAAATAAGCCTATTGGCTCTATGTAATTTATTTGGACAAAAAAGAAGAAAAGAGAAGTCTTTTTGCTTTTTTTTTAAAGTAATTGACAGAAGTGACTTAATTTAAATGGCAAGAATATAATACAATTAAGAAAATATTACCTTAATTGTTCTACACCTATTACACCTATTACTAACATCCTTCACCCACATACAGGGTAATCCTCTCAGAGATGATGGAGTCGTCAACCAACTACAGCAACAATATTGTTGCTCCAGGAGAACCTAGAGCTTGCATACTTATACGAACTATTTCTTGTAATGGAGGTGACTCCCAAAAATTGGGAGACTATCATGTCCCGTCTGGAGATAGTCTCAAGTACGAGGATGAGAAGTTGCCATATAAAGAAGCCTATTGTCTCTTTTAGGTACTATAATAATACTATTATGGTAAGTTAAAGGTGCCATCGCATATGATGTGGTATATCTGACTTTTTGGGGAACGACGCATGAAATCTTAGCAACGGAGTATATTTTGTGAGCTTCACAGTTCCAGTATTATTGTATGTGATTGTTCCCATCATTCTAGTGCACCAATTATCTAGTCAGGATGAGTTTTTTGTTTTTAGAATACAATTTGTACTGAAGTTATATTAAGGTTATTGGATACAAATATCATAATTCTAATCCCTGATCAGATGATAAAAGGAATTCCGATTCTGGAATCCTCATCTCCAAACCTCACACATACATTAACTTCCACACACATTTGATAATAAGATGCGGCATGAAGTTCGTCGAATATTATAGTCGAGTCACCACAACTCATGTACATTTTATTATCTTTACATCCTCATTATTAAATGTAGTATATATTGATATGAGGTCTGGGATTTATATTAGAACTAAATATGAAAATTTTCATATGATTAATAATATTTTATCTCATATTTTTTTATGCAAATATAATGTTTGTGTTGTCAAATAAACCTGAATTTGATTAGATTTTCTTTGAAATTTTTCTATTTAACTCTCAGTTTGACTTTTTGATTCCGTTTCTTTTTTTCTGCTTCTGCTTCAAAATTATGCTTACATTATATTAT
>JAPMOR010026939.1:82297-98570 GCA_026543865.1 Argiope aurantia | reverse complement strand
ATATATCATAGTTTCGGATAGCTAAAGTTTATATCATGCATTCATTTGGCGATATAATATTGTTCTGATATAGCCCAACAAACTCAATAATCCGGCTTTGTACAAATCCAATCTCTTTAGAAAACTACTCTTCCTGCAGAAAAAGATGGGTAACATCATTTTCTGCAGGAAGACCAGTTTTTTAGGGCATTATTTAATACACCTCGCTTTCTATTCATAATACATCCTTAAACCCCCTCAAGTACCAAATTTTTATAATTGCCTTATTTTTACACTCATACTGTACATTATCAAGTTCATTTATTCTGTTTTATTGTACACTAGATATTTTTAATTCTAGTTTTTATCATTTTTTGTTATATTATATGTATTCGTATCTTGTCACTTGTATGTTTTTTTCCAATTGATTGCAATGTAACTCTTTTTTAAAATAATGTCCCCCTACATCTATACCAAACCAGAAAGGGATCACTTGAGCTCTAGAAACGAAGGTGTGATGTGGTGTTATGTGTTAAGTGTAGGAAGAGTGGGAGATGGGAGCCTTAAGGGGAGTCAGGTCATTTCATTCGAATGTGGCGCGAAGTGAACAATAGGCTGCTGCTGAGATGTTGATTTATATTGATTATATTTAGCATGATTATATTGTAAAATTATATAATAATTTTGTAATATTTATTATATATTGCATGAATTACTGTATAATTTTGTAATATTTTGTGCAATAAATATAGGTTTTGTCATAAAAATGCATTTTTCTAATGGAAAACTCTCCTAATCCAGCTTTCCTCTGATCAAATATCTGCCAGTTTTCTGATAGTCTACATTACAATCAGATTAATATCTGCTTTGAAGCTACACGAAATCTTTTTTTAAGATGATTAAGATTAGTGGGGTAGCATTTGACCCCGAAGGATTTAACGTATTTTATGCCCTTATACAGGTAAATAAATGGTAAATAATTTATTGAAAAACATCTAGAATATTTGCTACATTCGAAAAATTCGGTTGCATTTATATCTTTGAAAATTATTTCCTTTCTATATGATTTGCTTAAGGTTTACATGCACAAATATATTATTCAACAACAACAACAACAACAAAAACGTCTTTTGGAGCAAGTTGAATACAACTTAAAAACATGCAGAATCTAACTTTTGGACGAATTTCGGAAGATAAACCACTTTTCGATTGACAGTTCAAATGGATTTCTTGTCGAAATGTCATCCAACCAAAAATACTTTGAAGTCGCAGAATAACTTTTAAAGATGTCTAGACAGGGATTTTTTTCCTAACGTCTTAAGCGTAACGCTTTACTTAGAATCCTATTTCAGAGAGATAAATCCTTTATATTTTGTTTAAACCAAGTCTTTCTTTCAGAATCAAGTAGTAGATGAATTCTAAAGCCGATTACCTATACCGTAGTCGAATAAGCAAGAACCTGTATTTTTTTCTTTAACTGAATACTTTACAGGGCTTATGTTCAAAAGATTTAGAGAAAAAAAATAATTATATTTGTCAGGTACATGTGCCTAGGCGAATTAAAATGGAGAAAATATTAATTTAATAAAAATAGTTTTTATAACATGCTTTTACTCGGGTGCTAAAAATCAGAATGTCTCTTATTTTATTTATTTTCTACTTTTTTTATCTTCTATTCACCATTCATTAATATAAATTTTATAGCATCTTAAAATCAGTTATTTTTCAAATATGATACTACAATTCGCATAGAATAAACATTTAATCAAGTTAATGAATTAATTGATAATTAGGCTTTAAATATATTAAAATAGCATATTGTTATAGACAATACATAAATTTTCAAAATTTCAGAATTCTAGAATGTATGGAAGTGAATGAAAAATAATTTACATACCGTATTTATAAACTTGAAAAAAATCAAGTTAAATAAAAGTGTGTTAAAAACGAATATAATTACCAATATATAAAAGAAAGTAATCGATTTTATATATAACTTTCTTTTATATATGGACAATTTCAAAACATTTAATAATCTTTCAATTATTCTTTTCGGAAAATTAATACAAAAATCTTTTGTAGAATGAGACACATTTTACATCTTTAAACAAATAATGGGGTAAAAGGTCAAAAACGAGTATGTAATAAGTTGCACTGAATAAGCGTCATGACTTTTAAAAAACTTGAAAAGTCATTGGTGAAAATTAGTGACATAATTTCCACAATGGTAACTTCTTGCCTTGACTTTCTAAAAAAATGTTATGTACCGTTTTATAACGATGTAGGATCTATTTTAGGAGAGTTTTCCATAATTTTGAATCGCTTATGAACGATAAGGATGATATCGGAAATTATGTCTCTTCTCTAAATTTCTGCTCTGTTCTAGCAAGGGGGTATTCGATTCTGATAGATTTAACTCTTTCAAGGGCATGGACGATTTATTTATTTTTCTTCATGAAAACAATGTTTGAATCATATTTGCCAGCCTTTAAAACGAAGCATTTCTATGCGGGTTTTAATTTAAAATTTCAGAATTCAATCAAAAATTAAGATTAAATTTGTTAAAGGTAAGTTCAATTCTGTTCCCCGTTTGAATATAGATATTTTCATTTGTATGCGGGGACTTATGCAATTCAAAAGTGTCACAATCTAGATAGATGAAAACTTGTATGAGGTACTGACACCACACTATCGATAACTATCAAATCTTAGATTAGTTGGTCAAAAAGAATCAAATATTAGGATTAAACCTATTAAAGGAACTTTCATTTACCTTCCCGGCCTTGTGTATATAGACATAATTCGATACCGTTACGAGGTAGATAAATGAAAACATGTTAGAGGCACTGACATCAAACTATAGGTAAGTATCAAATGTTAGATTAATCAAAGGGAAAAGGCCAACAATTCCTATTAGAAAGTCTTTCCCAAATGACGAAATAAAACACAAAATGTATCGTATCATGGATAAATACGAGAAAATTGAATGAATGACACTCCAAATGACTTTGCGTGTCATCAAAGAATTATAATAATGAGTTTCTATGAAAACTCGAATTTATATGAAGATTTTCTGCATTTACTATTATGTACAAAAATAAATGAACGCCAAAGCTTGTTTACAATTTAAAGTAGCATAAAATAAACAGGTGACATTTATAGTGTGTTCATTAAAAATATTTAAAATGAGGGAAAAATCTTTAAAAATTATGATCATAAATTAAACTACTTGTATTTTTTAAAAATATTACTATTTATCATAAATAAAATAGTGACTCACTGTAAAAGACCGTGAAAATGATAGGAACTTAGGATGTTTGAACGAAAGACATCTTAAAACATCATTGTAAAGTTTGTAAAATAATTAATTATCACTGTTTATTGTAAAGGAAGTAATAACTCAGTGTGAAAATTTGGAAATGATAGGAACTCATAATAGTTTAGAAGTTATTCTAAACATCGTTGCAGGGTTTCCAATTTTATTTAATGAAGTATTAGGTAGATAGAGTTATCAATTTGTTTTGAAATGACATTAGACCTGGTTTTGGGACAAAATTATTATTATGAACTATGATCAGATGAAGAGGATGACACATGAGTAGGAACTCTTTCTGCAAACTTGGAGAAACAAGTTTGGAAAAGACAGGAGAAGTTCGACTCCCGACAGATTTAACTTTCATTATGCCTGCGTACACAACACATCTATGATGGAAAAGGATCACGAAAACGAAGACCTCTAGTCTGAATCATCAAAAATATCGAAGCCCCTAAAAAAGAATCAGAGAGGATGTACGAGGTATGTTCGAGATTAATGTCATTTTTCAAAATATTATTTATATGAAGATTCAGTAATGATTAAACTAATCTGTCTAATGCTTGGGTCTAATGCTATACCAAATGCTTGGGGTGAATGAAACTGCGTGTACGTGTACACAAATGATGGACAAAAATACAATAGTGATAAATTAACCCTAATCCATTCTCTCAGAATAAGACAAAGTCATTTATGTATATATAAAACAAATGAGTAAATTAACGTGCAATAGAATAGTTTTCACATGAAGTAGAAAAATTAAACGAGACGGCGACATAAAATCATTTCCGCGATTCTGGAGCAAGTAAAATTTTATTACTGTAATGGTAATTTAATACCAATCTATTATTTCAGAATCAAACAAAGTTGTTTATATACCTACAACAAATGAGTAAATAGATGTATAATGGTATATTTTTCGGATGAATTAAAAAAAAATTAACCGAGGCATCGACACAAAACCATTTCTGAGATTTTAGAATAGGAAAACTTCTATTTTTAAGAAGCTTATTGAAACGGGAAGATAAGATCAATTCATATTACAAAATGGCAAAACTGAAAATAGTTTTTTTTTATGAATAAAGGGAGAGAAAGCACTTTCCGAGTTTTTTCACGGCAATATCGCAGTCAAAGGAGATTTTAGAATTACTTACCACAATAGTAATTCGGGAGTTTTCTAATTTAGCTACCCAATTAATAATAGTATTAGCAATAATTATTAATTATATGTTTTACATGAATCGCGAAACTTAGGGTGATTAGAATAATATGTTGTCTACTTAACATTCTTTTCCTCTATCACGAGGTTTTGAAAATGATCGAGAAACACTGGACACTCTGAGAGAGGAGAAATAAAACGGTCTTAAATAAAATAAAAGAAATACACTCACCTGTTTAAATCCTCGATACATCAGCTGTAATTCTCGTTTGGTGAATTTGGTCAACTGGCACAGTGTATCGATGGCTTCAGGTTTGAATCGAGCTTGAGGACCATCCATGTCATCGAATTCGCTGTCTGTTCATAACCGAAAAGAAAAGGAAAATATAACATTAGGATCAATTAGGGTAATTGGGAACGTATTTTGCAGACAATGTCATTTTTTTTTCAATTTAAAATTATCATATGAGATAGAAAATAGGCCAATAATTTACATGAATTAGTTTTACAAAAATAATTAAAGAATTTATACCAAATTAATTTGTTAATTAAACCTCTTTCCGTTACAGGAACGTACATTATTATCACCCAATTACTCCAGAGACTATAGAGTAATCTGGAACATGCGTTTTGATTTCTGATCCCAGTAAGGAGCTGATTTCAAAAGAACATAGTTGAAATTATAAGAAACTAGTGCATATTGCTTCAAAATTTGTTCTATTGCTTGTTCCCGATTACTGTTTCTTTTTTTAATATTTAAATCAAAATATATTCTATTTAATGGATTCTAATGAAATTTTTTTTCTATTTTCATATTTTCTATATCTGTTTTTACTATATTCATCTATTCGAATCCTTCTATCTGGAGTAATGTATTATCCAAATTTTGTCGAGAAATGAACTTTTATAAAAACAAGAGTCGTTGAATATTTTAATGCACAAGATAGATATGTTTGAGATTTAGAAACTTACTGTAAAATGAATAAGAATCAGTGGTGCAATTTACTTAAAGAAAGTTGATCTCTCACTTCGAGCAAAGCATTCAATGGCCTTCTCAACTAATTTTACTTTGGAATTTACATTGCAAGAAAAAATATTTTAATTATAAAAAAAAACCTACTTTAGAGATAATATCTGGAAGTATTCTTTTTATCTGATTATGGAAATCTCAAACTGTTATCAATTGCTAACACAAGTTTTGAGTTAATAAAATTGCAGCTTCTCATACCTGTCAAATCCAACTGACTACCGTAAACGTTATTAATCCAGTACTGAGAAAAAAGGTTATTCTTTCTTATAACTTCAATGTAATCGATCATTATATATGTATAAATATCAACTATTCGTTCGAGATAAACCATTTCCTCCATTTCCAAAGACTCCATTTCCTCCATTTCCAAAGAGTCAAAATCATCATCTTCGGATTTCTTCCTCAACATCGCGTTTTCTTATTTTTCGACATTGGTTTCTCTATTTCCTTCTATACATTATATCAAACGATTTCAAATCATTATTAATAAATAACTTTCATATGCGAAAAATATCTATGTTAATCACATTGTAGATTCTTTTAAAATGTAAGCTGGTAATGTGACATACAATAATAAACAGTATTGGCTAAACGAAGCACTGCAATTTTCATAGATTTAATATCACATCCTATCATATTAAAAATTATTCCAAACTTATGGAAAATACAGGTCTTTTACATTAAAAGCCTGTTCCCAACTACCCCGCTATGAAAATTAATAAGGATAACATAGAACACTAACCTGTTTCTCAGATGAAAGTCCAAATACGAAAAAGGAATTTTAGTCCTAATCTTTATATCCTACGATCCAAGAAATATAAATAACTTTTCAACTTACCTTGCAAATAACGGATGCAGAGAATGAATAATGACATTTAGAAAAGTTTTGGTTTTCACATTTTGTTTTAACACGGTTAAAACTAAAATAAACAAACGTCAGAAAATAACACTGAAAAAAGCGGGAAAGTGTTTTTCATCTTCCTTTAGAATGATTTAAATAAAGTACATGTTTTCCAGCTTACGAAGGACTCGCTGATGCGTACTGTAGTCATCTTTTCCAATTACTCCTGACTCCCAATTACCTTTCTTGATATTACATATTTTAGAATGTTTATTCAACCATAAAACATACATTTTTCTTGATTTTGATAATTCTGAGTAAGATTGCAAAAATGAAGTAATAGTATCATTTTTGGAATATTTAACCACGATATTTGGGGCACTTAGGCTTTCATTTTATATCTGAAAAAAAATTGACAGAAAAATATGGAAACTTTTGGAATGAAATTTCTTTATTAAGCTGTCATATATATTCGTAAATGAGTTTTAGGAGAAAAAAAAACGACTTGCTTTATATGAAAAACTGAAAATACACAATTTTCAGAATAAGAAATGTACAAATATATCTTTGGATTTAAAGATATATTTCTAAATCTTCTGTGAGCTATTCATAAATGATTAATATTATCTGTTAAAAATAGATCGAACGTAAGACGCGCATTCGAACATAGATCAGAATAAAGTTTCTAAATTCATAGTGTACATATTCGGCAGATATAATTTAAATATTTTTCTGTTATACATAGTGGTAGAGAATCTGTTTTGCTATTATGAAAAAAATTGCATTATGAGATAATTATCAGGAGTATTAAAACCATGAGACGCAGGACGTGATATTTCGTCACATACAGTTAACAGGTTAATACGGACAGAGTTGCACTATTACATTGTTGAAAGTATGAATAGAAATTTATCTTTCAATGAATCCTCATTCGATTTCATATTTAAAGTATTTATCTATACGCTCACAGTTGTAAATTGTCATCTTATATTTATTATTTCGTATCTATAATCTGTTAGAAATTTAAAATTTATGCAGGAAAATTTTATTTGAAAAGTCTGTAAATGCCGCATTCATTTTCAGATGTATTTACAACATCTCATTTTTCACACAGCATATAAGTTGATATATGCTGTATCTATATTATATAATATAGATAATATTCTCTTAATGCTTATTATTCTCTTAATTACATGTTTATCAATCAGATTAAATATTTATTCTATTTATTCTCTTAATTTACGTGTTTATTACTCAGAAGAAATTTTTAGCTGAAAAATTATTCTTGCCGGAAGTCTTGAAAATATTGAAGTCGAAATTTAATCCTGGAATTTTTATATTTCCTGACTGATATGAATAGGGTCCAATCTTCATATGAATGAATTACTAAATAAAATCGTTCATTCGCATTTTCATCCTATGGTTTTAGCCTTCCGTCAGATATCAAATGAGGGAATTTTCTGAGTCTTTTTGAATACCAAATAATTGAAAGCACTTTGATATGTTAATAACCTATCAACCAAATTCGACCAATAGAATTGGTTTCTCAAACCCATCGTTCATACACATCAGTTGTTAGAATATTATAATATATGTGCTAACTGTTACAGTGATATCTTATATAACGGCTGGGGATATTAGAGTACTGCAGTGGAAATGATGACAAATAAAAAGTCTCCAAAGATTGGGTCCGACAAAATGAAAGGTTTAATTTATTAAGAGGAAATAAAATTAAATACATGATGAACTATTTACAGATATGATGGAAATACATAGACTGTCCCTACAGGACCCGCACCAAACCAACATCACAAACATAATGACACGTATTTATATCATGTCTTAATTCTTATATTTGCATATTAGCTACGGTTACCGGGTTAAATAAATGTAAAATACGATACAGATTAAATAGCTATATGCTTAAAGCCAAGTGAAGTGATTTACTCATACTAATGACGCACAATAGCAGGTTCAAAATACATTGTATCATTTTAGAATAAAGTACGGGAGACAAAAGAATTTGGAATTTAGAACCTTAATGCCGAAATTTCCTAACAGCTACAACAAAATGAAATAGTTTTATTTGTTACGAGATGATCTACTCTGCACTGCTCAGCATAAATACCTTTCGTAGTAGAGAACTTTATAATTAGATTATATGGGTGAATTACTTAGAAAGTAGATATAAATCAGTGGCAAGTCAATAACAGCCACTGTGCTAAGTGAAATAATAATCAGATTTATAATGCATCCTAATTTTAATATGGGTGTTTAGGTTTTTCTTTTGTATGATATGAAATTCATTCTAGATTTATATAATTTGATACTGTTTTTTCTGCACTTCATGCTTTTAGGATTTTTGTTTTGATCCCTGGATTTTTCATAAAAATTATTCTCCCGTTTTTGAAGCTCTGATAAAAAAACATTTTTAGCTTTTTTTATTACATTTATCTTGGCTTTAAAAAAAGTCGTAAAATACCTTACCCTTATCGGAGAAGGAAATGCTGGCAAGCTGATGCTGTAAAACCATACACAAACTACATCAAATTGGCTGAATTTTTTAAAGGTTTACACTGTTATTCTAAACAGTCATATACAATTTTATCTTCAGAAAAATTGCTTTCTTTAGATTTTATATGAATAGATATTAATTATTTAATTATTTAAAATAATTATTCTAATTTGCACCTTATTTATACATTTAATGCTCTACTAAATTTGTAAATATTTTAGTTACCGTTCCTATTCTAAGAATAAATATTTTGGTTTTTATCTCTTTATGCAATTTTTATTTTTTTACTTTAATTAATATTTAATAATTTAATTAATTTATTTTTATTTTACTTTAATTAATTTACTTTAATTAATATTATAATCAAAATTATGAATATTACAACCAAGCCATAAAAGTGCGATATTCTGATAGAAATATTCTAAATAAATTGTGATTTTAATTTCCTTTATCATAGATATTAACTTTCAATGCATATTCAAGGATTTCTTATGATGAAACTGTATCTTAAATACTTCAGAATATTGATTGATCTTCGATGAAAAATATCATTTACTGTTTTTTTCTGCATAAAAAAAAGTCGTTTAGAACATTTTTATTTTTATTATTGTCCATTTTTGAATCCTCAATATATTTCATAATTCACAATCACAAATATTGTAAAATTTAAAATTTATATTTCTCAAAATAATTTCTTAATTCACAAAATATGTGAAATATTTTTTGTTAGTTGATAATTAAGAGCTCTAAATCTATTAAAATACTCTTTATTATTGGTAACTAATAACTATGTAAATTTTCAGAACTTTATTTAATACCCTGTGATTTCTTAGTAAAAATTGACAACAAAATTCCATTTTTACAGATGTGAAACATGTGAAGTTAAGTTAAAAATTTTTCAAACTGAAGTCACATTCTTTAAATTTCTGAGTTGGGAACTCTGATTATTATTACATTTAAAAATGTTTTCAAACAACTTAGAAGCAGAAGATTGCCTCGATAATTTGTAGGCAACATTTCCTAATTTTATTACATCTGATGTAGCCATATCGCATTCATGCAAAAAATTTAAGTTGAGAATGTATATATATCCGGAATACAAAAATTAGAAGCAATAAAGACAAATTATACAAGCTGAATATTTAAATCATAGCTAAAAAACTAAAAAATAATCCAAGAATAAATTCTTGAAGAATTCCTGCTATCTTGATACTAATTAAGAAGTTTCATTCTGCATGAAAAGTTAGGGAGAAATTTCATCAATAGAACCTTCATAGGCTAACCGAAAAAAAAGTTTCTTTGGAGTGATGCCATTTTAAGTGAAAAAATATTGGCACTGAAATGAATGTTTGGGGCTTTATAATAAAAGTTGAAACATGTTTTTAGCGATTTAAATACCGATAGTAAAAGACCAATTTCTAAGATGCAAATATTTTTCCTTGACTATCCGCCAAATAAAGTTGAAAAATCAGAAATATTTGCATAAGATGAGTTATTTTGCTTTCTTCGTATTTTTGCCACATTGTATTTGCTATTCTTCGGAATTATAAGATATTCGCCCTCGTTTGGAATGTAGATATTTGCCTGTCATTGATTTTGAAAAAACTGAATAAATAAATAAATCAAAATTTTCCTTCCATTAGATGACTTTTAATGCGTGAAAATGCAAACATTTTTCTACTTCTGGCTTCTTTAAAAGTGAAATTATATGAATTTTTGAGCTCTTGAACTGCAGAAATGGAATGCTTGGAATGCGCCTTTGGATAACTTTCGAAATATTTATCTTGCTGGAGTCTTTAAAAAAACTGATTACAAAGGATGAATATTTTCACAAAATATTAATTTGATTTTTAAATTACCACTCTCCGGGGACTTAAATGCTCAGAAATTGATTGACCCCTTCGCATGCAAGGACGAGACTAATTTATTTATTGAATTATTTACAATTCTAAATCTGCAATTAAGTTAAAATATTAAGTAATTTAAAATGCAAAAACCACTTAAAAATGTTTAATATCTCAAATGCTCTTATCTCTATAAGATGTAAAATAATAATAAATGACCCAAATAGAAGGTGGGAACTAATTAGGAAGATAAGTAAATTCGTAGATCAAGAAGTGAATATGAATTATAGATTCGGAAAAACGTACTATGAAAATCTTCAAGTAAGAATTTGAAAACTTTTTTGACTTGTGTAATTGTTAAATTTTACTATGCAATGAATGTAAACAAAATATCTCATATTCATTTAGAAATCAGCATACTTCAATAAATTCTTCTTATTAAAGGGTTCATAATTTAATTTGAACGAGAATAATGGGATCATTATCCTTTATCAATTTATTAAATTGAATCAATTTTGTGAATTATAATGATCCCAGTTTAATATACTATTAATCTCTCTAATAATGAGATGTTTGATACTCTAGGAATTTTAATTGAGTGATAGTGACGAGGTATTTCACTAGTTTCCTCATTAGGATTTTAACTATATTTGAGATTTTAACTGTAGCAGATAGTAAACATTCGTGCTATAACCCCAATGAATGTATTAAATGGTGGAGTCAGGCATGGTAAATTGTGTTAATTCCTGTTATAAGAAACTCTATTATCGAATGTTTAGGATGTAAAATTAAATAGTAGAGAATAAATAAAAATAGGAAGAAAAAGTGATCCAGTTTTAAATTTACATTCTTAATTAAATTTAAGAAAATGAGAACATACAGCTTCTAAAAATAGTACAATTTTATAATTTTCTCTTCCTGTCAGCATTGCTATTTGAAGTAAAAAAAGTTATTATTTTATGGGTGAATGATAAGACCTCGAAAAATCAAAATAAAATGCTCATGTTACAATAAATTTTTTAAAGTTTAGTTTAGTTATATTAACGTCCCGTTTGAAGCAACACTAGGGCTATTTTGGGACGGACCTCGTCATTTTGAACCACGGTCAGATGACGAGGACGACACCTGAGCTGGTACCCCCCTCTCCACACCAGCGGATGGACGTTTGGTCAGGACGGATTTAACGAGCAACAGACCCCCTTACACGACGGGTCTTTGGTGGAATCGGGTCTCGAACTTGAAACCCTCCGGCTCCGATGCCGAGACCTTACCACCAGGCCACCGCGGCCTTATGAATTTTTTTTTAAAAAAAAGGACTTATAGTTCTTTACTATAACTACATTTTGGCCTACTATTGGAAGCTGCTCATAAATTTCGCTGATTCTTTTTATTTATTTAAATAGGACGCCATTGGTTTGATTGATTATAATAATGCTATTATTTGGAAATATGGCTAAATTGGTTTTAATCTCGTTAATTTGAATCATGTTCAGATAAAGATGAGGATACCTAAACCAACTTCTGCTCTTAATTGTCCGCACACATAAACCAGATGAAAGTTACTGAATTATTACACATTTTACACACACTAGATCGTAGTAGAATTTTTTTTTTAGGCGGAATTATTTTTACCAATGATCGGATCTTTTCTGGCTCCGAATATCAGAATCGTATACTAGGTCATTATTAATCGTATACATTG
This sequence comes from Argiope aurantia, assembly GCA_026543865.1. Classification (NCBI taxonomy): domain Eukaryota; kingdom Metazoa; phylum Arthropoda; class Arachnida; order Araneae; family Araneidae; genus Argiope; species Argiope aurantia. Next base: position 86,187 of record JAPMOR010026939.1, on the reverse strand, counting down.
GTAATTATAAAGAAACATGCATGCAGTTTACAATATTGTTTAAAATAAATAATTTTAATTTTCTGATAGTGTTTTCAGATATCATATTTTAAAATAAACAATTTTAGTCTTCCGATTGTACTATTAGGCATTATAATTAAAATGCAAAAATCATTTCGAAACACTTCAATATCTCAGATGCTCTTTATATTATTATAGGAATTAAAATAACAATGAATGTCTCTGATACGATGTGTCATCTAATTAGGAAGTTAAGTAAATTCGTAGGTCAAGGGTTTAAAAATAAGAAATCCTGCTTGCTCTTGCTTCTTTCTCGTATAGGAACTATAGAGAAAGCATTGTCAAAAATTTAGAATTCAAGATTTTTGACGAAACTCTAATTTTTAGAACTTCCTGACTTAGAGAAACACGTTTTTGGAAAATGTTTATCTGTCCTTCCATCTGTCTGTCTGTGACACAAATAACTCAAAAGCTCTGTGAGCTAGGTGGATGAAATTTGTTATACGGTCTTTACACCAAATTTGTTGATTTCTATTAAATTTTGTGCAAAATCGATTAAGAGGAAATCTGTCTGTCCGGCTGTTCAAATATACACAAATTTTACATATATAGTGTAGTCGCCCGAAGGCACACGGATAAATAATACTGAATGATCGCGCCGCCGCAACAGAAATATTGACGGGAACTGTGGTCGAGTCCTAAGGGCCATCACCGGTCAAGGTACAACCTTTCCCGAAGAAAGTACGTCCCGTCATCGATGGGAGGAGACAGATCCCCTCCTATTTATGTACCCACTAAGGTGGCAAGATCCAACCACCATACCGGAAGCATCTCATCCTCATTTCGAGGTGCCCCCCCCGGGGGTCACATATACATGTAGCGTAAACAAATGTCAAATTTCCAACCAAATCGAATGAGAGATTGATGGTCCGTCGGTCTATGCTTTCAAAAAATGTAAATCCGATAACTCAAAAATGAAAAGACTTAGATATATCAAATATGGTATTTGATTTTTTGACTACAAATGAAGTTCTGGGTCAAATTGTTGTTTCAATTGGTTGGGAAAACCCCTTCTAAACCACAAATTCGATTTTCGCATACTTTTAACCGCATGCCAGAGATTAATCGCCAAATTTAACCAAATTTCATTGATTTTGTTTCTTATTCATATGATGGCATCTAAAATTTAATTATTTTATTCCTCATATTCTATTATAATTACTGAAACGATATTTCCCCAACTCTTTTCCCTTAAAGCAAAGAGTATAAATAATTTCATGTTTCATACTAAATGTAGGAAATAACTTTTCGTAAATGATGTATGAAATGACACTCGATTGAATTTCTTTAATTAAATTGAGGTATTGAAGGTGTCATCCTTGTCATCTGACTGAGGTTCAAAATTACGAGGCCCGTCCCAAAATAGCCCTAGTGTTGCTTAAAACGGGACGTTAATATAACCAAACCAAACCTGAGAAATTAAAATTTAATTCTGTCAAAATTGTACTAAGATTTCTTTTATTTACCAGTAAATTTCTAATTAAACTGTGAATACTTTTATTGAAATCGAACTGCGATAAAAATATTTAAATTACAAACCTCTATGATTATATTATATTATATATATGATTAAGTATTTGTACAAGCAACTAGTTTTATTCTGAATGGCTGAATTTGAAGAAGATCTATTTGATTTTTTTTTGGAATAGAGCGCAATTATGAAGTTGCATTTGGGGGGCTGTTAACAATGAAATTTGTTGACCTGTAAGAAGTATGGTGGTGAGAATGACAAAATAAACGAAATAAACCGAATAAATGAAAATTCCAAATGCACTAACTCCATCTCAAATACATTATTTCACCTTTGACCATCACTGTCACTGTGCCTCCAAGCCATAGTTATAAGGTAACAGATTGTAAGAAATAGCCCAACACTTAAATGGATTAAAAATAAGGAGATATTTTAACAAATGCCAGAATTTTAAGACTGAAATACGAACCTCTGTGTACTGAATTTTAAAATTTTAATAAGAGAGAAAAGTAAAATTTCGGTTTGTTGAATTAACTACCACTTTGATTAAAGTCTAGATTATTTGGTAATAATTCTTCGCATAATTCCCTCATAATTCTTTGGAGTTAGAGAGGATTTTTAAAGCAAAAAAGGCACAGATGTGAGAAAAGATGATTTGTAAAGATTTCAGACTGATCTAAGCCTTCTCTATTTTCAATATCTTTAGTGTAAAATTCAGCCTAATCACAGTCGAGAAAAGAACAAAAATATTTCCATGTTATTTGTTAGATTTTGGCCACATATTAAAAATGTATTCATTTTAACCCTCTGACTTCGTAATGTTTTAAAATCCTTATTTAGGTGTGAAATTTGCAAATAAGTTCAAATATTTTTCAAACGAAGTGAATTGAAACTATATGTTACATAATAATATTATAATAAAAATCTGTAATCGAAAAAAAAAGTACACTAAACTGCGAAAAACGTGGGATGCAATAGAAAATGGACTGATTGCTAATTTGGAGAGTTAATCTCGCTTATATGAACATTTTATTAACTCTTAACAAATTTTTAATATAAGCGAAAAAAAGGAAGCTAAAAAGAGATAATGGAAGCTAAAATGGAAGTTAAAAAGAGATAAAGTAAATTGGATTCGATTTTTCACATACTTCTATTTAACTTGTTACTCCATATTTATAAAGATATAATTTTGCAATCAGTTTTTAACTCACGATATGGTAGTTTTGAAATTTTGTGATTTTGATGACAATACACTTTTGCAATATTTTCAGAACTTAATAATCAGCTTATATATTAGATTAATCAATTTTACTCCAGACAAGTGGCACAGTAGTGAATTTCTGAAAAAATTAAATTCAAGATTCATTTATACATATGATAATTAATTATAAAGACTAAAAATAAACAGTAATTAAAATAATTAAATTTTTTTAGTTGCACTGAAAAAAGAGTTTTTTAAAAATGATTTTATTTAAACTTGATTACCATTACATTTTCTGTTATTTTAAAACATTAATTATTTTGGAAGGTTAAATGTATTGCTTTATTTCTTTATTTTCTTTGTATGAGTATCTCATTTGTTAAATATTCTTTCAGTTCCTCATTTTTCTAGAAAAATAACGATCTCAAGAATGAATGATTTCCCCGGTAGAAAAATTTGAAGCAAAACTCATTAAGAAATAAGAGATCAATCATCAGAAAAGATGGAAATTATTTATTAAACATCAAAAGCACTCAAAGCATCGCTGTGTGTACACAAGAAGAACGTCTGTTTGATTTCGATATGTTGAATCCTGTCCAAGAACAGGATATTTTATCCTCACAGCGATTTCAAGTTGAGATGTTCAGTTTGTATTTTTTATGAAAGATGAGATGCGTCAAAATTGCTGGGGAAAGAGTCCAGCAACGATTTATCCTAAGGATATCAATCTTATTCTGATCTAAGACTCTCGTGTATGAAATCTCCGGCCTCTTTATGCTGATGTTTGAAATACGATACATAAGAAAAGCTTAAAAGGTATAACTCAAATCGCAGTAGAAAATATTTTTATAGAATAAAAATGGAAAGTAAGGTAAACAAAAATATTTTCTTAAAAAAATGTGGGGAAATATATTTCTATTTCGTAGATGATTTAGCTCATGCTTGAATTTCTTACATATTTGGAACGGATTCAAACCCTTCAACTTTCAGAAAAAAGTCGTTTGGCTCCATTTTACAAATCGATGATGATGATGATGTTTGATGAGGAAAAAATTCCTTTTTCCTGATTTACTTATTCAAACGACAAAATTAAAATATTAGCTAAGAGTCACATTTTTTTAGGTAGCTTTGAGATTGTATTCCATAGCTGTTTAAACT
>JAPMOR010026939.1:61964-80159 GCA_026543865.1 Argiope aurantia | reverse complement strand
CATTTATATTTGTAAAATACTTTGTCTTTAATATTTGTTAAATACGAATGAAAAAACATCAAATACCTATTGCAAGTTGGATTAAATAATTACGTTCCATTCTTTTACTCCTTTGAACATTGCTCAATCTTTCTAATGATTTAAAGCATAGTTACAACCTCGTGAACAATGAAAAAAGTTGGAAGTTTTTTTATCATACACAAAATTTCTTTACAATAATTTAGCAATTTAAAGCAGAAAAAATAACTTAAGCAAAGGTAAATTCGAATTCTTAAATGATAATACAATGCGGATTTCGAAGGAAGCATGTCTTGGATTAATTTATATATAGCATGCATCAAAAATATATGTTATGATACATAAATATGAATGTTTTATATCATACTATGCCATAAATATAAAATATATATGCTATAAATAAAAAATATATAATGATTCATTAGTATCATTTCACTTGTTTTATTGGAGATAATTTATAAAATCAAATTTATTTGCATTGCTTTATACTTGATGAGATCAAGTGCTTATTTTTATTGTTTTAATAATAATTTATAACTTCAGAATTAAAATTTATAAACGTTTAACACGTTAATGACACAATTATTCCTTTGCTATTCCGTATGGTATTTTGGTTGATTGCGTCGTTCGGCAGCCATATGGACATAGTTTTTTTTGCTTACAGCATAGATTTATTTTTCTGTCTATATATTTATTACTGCTTTTGATGGAAAATAAGAAAATCAAAGATCAATCAAGATAAATTTTTTTAAATAAGCGATACATTAACATTTCAGCTACCAAAACTATAAATTTAAATCAACATTCAATATAAAAGCTTACACAACTAATATTGTTTTCGAAGCATAGTTCAGCAAAAACGTGCAGTTTTTAAAAAAAAGTTTATGCTGAAATTTTATTTTAAATAATCATAAAAAGCCAGTAATAACACTTTTAAAGGCATATAACTTCAAAAGGCAAAATAGGTTTTTCTTTTTTTCATAATTTTTCGGTAAGAAAAGACTCGTTACACCCACATTGATATGCATCATCCCATCTGGCTGACGCTTGCTTTTTGACATCAATATCAGCGATATCAGTGAAACTGCTGATTTGACAGATAACTTTTCGATACGAGATAACCTTTCGGATACGATTTGATTTCCTAGTCTAGATTTTTCCATTAGTTTTCGATCCAGTCTAGATTTTCAATGGAGTTCAAAAAGCAAATAAAAATTCTAAAACTACGAATAAATCCAATTTTGTAAAAGAAAGGAATTTTATAAAAATGAATTTAAAAAATTATTTAATTCTATGTTGAGGTTTTGAAATATCTTTTAATGTACCAAATTTTGTAGCTTACAGTGATTGAATTAACATACTTTTATGAATAATTTTTTTTAACTATTAGAGTCTGCTTCTTATTTTTTCATAAAAGATATTTTAGCAATCTTTAATCAAAAAAGTAACTTTTAAATCTAGAAAACTGTATTGTCAGTATAAATAGAAACAATAGAATGCATGAAATTTATTCTCTGTTTAGCTACAGAGCGTCAATAACAAGTAATAAGTTTTTGCATTATTATTGTTATTAAATATTATTATTGACTGTATTAAAATTTCCTTAGTTTAGGACGGGAACTCAGGTTCAAAATATTATCACCACACCCATCACTCTAACAGAATTGAAAAACGCGATTTTTCGATTCGAGATTTTGCATTTGTGTCAACGATATATTTTATTTATTATGAAATACTACATCGTGTCATAGAAATAAATGCGATTAATGAGAAAAAAAGATAATCTAATTTTTGTTGCAAATGCCTGGCTAAGAATTAAGCATCGCATAGCTTTTCGCAAAAATTAACATATCAACAGCTGGTGACATCTTTATAAAAATCTTCTTAGTCTTCTATTCATTCTATTTAAGATTCTAATGAAATTTTCGCATTTTCTTTAGAATCAGAAACAGAAAGAAATTTGCTGTCTAAGAAAGTCAACTTTACTGAAACTATCGCACATTCATAAAATATTCTGTTAACCATAAATATGTTATTCAAAAAGGATAGCTAGTGAGTTTCTTCGTTAGTGTCTCTACATTTCCTTCAAAGGAACGCACAATGGAAAAAACTAGTCAAATTAATTTTTATTCTATTTAGTTTTGCACATTTTTATTTAACATGGCTGATTTCTTATTTTTAAAGATGCAATTTTACAATACATTTTTCATTCATTTCCAGGTGTGCTAGAGCTTTGAAATTTTTTTCATTTATGTGCTTTAAATAAAAATACAGCATTTAAAATTTTCAGAACTGAATTGTTAGTTAATAGAATAATTTAGCTGAATTTATATTCCATTCGTGTAGTAACCCTTGATAAGGGATTTCAGAATAAATGGATATCTTGATTCAATAGTATTATTTTCTACTTCAGTATCTAATTCATTATAATTAGGAATTAAAATACTTCAGTTATTTATAATATTATTTTGTAATAATTATGGTATTATTTTGTGATAATTATTGTGTTATTTTATAATAATTATTTAATATAATACAAATATGTTTTTAGAAACATTTTTTTAATTAAATTTAACATTTTTTTCTATGTTAAATAAATTTTTATTTCAAAAAATGAAGCCCAGAAAATATTGTGTAATAAAAAAGGCTTAACCAGTTAACTGTTTCGACCTCCTACTAATCCTACTAATTATTCTAAGTTACTCTAAAGCTCTAATTTACACTAGATTACTTATTACTCCTGACGAATAAACTCGTCATTACGCAAAATATTGTACTTTTTCCGTGAGGAGTATACTCGTCAAAAACAGTTAACTGGTTAATGATAATTAGTCTCTGCCTACTGTATATATATATATATTCTGCTTCTTATTACTGTACTTATTTAACCATGCGAATTATGAAAAACACTCACGAGCGTTAGTTCTTTAATCGGTAAATGGCTTATTGCTAAGTTTTTTAACACTGCATCTATCTTTGCAGAGTTCAGTCCCTTCTTTCGGAAAAAATAGGCCAATAGTTGTTTTCATTTTATTTGTCGATTTTTTTCTTTGGTATTTGCAAGCTTCATGGGAAATAGCTATTTGGCAATAACTTCCCATTTCCATTGAAATTAGATAACATTTTTATTTATTTATTTTGTTCCCCGCAGGCTGAGTGCCAAACGAAGAGAAGAACATTTTCTGATTAATCGGAAAAAGAACATCTTTCTGTGTCTCCTCTTGCAGTTTCATCAAACTCAATTTAGAAAAACAGAGTTAATTTTGGGAAATGAGCATCAGAATTGAAAGGTTTTTTTTAAAAACTTCCGATAAGATCCCGTAAATAAATAAGCTTGTAAATATATCGCCTTTTTAAAAGTAGAATGTCTCTCTGCTCAAACTCTTGAATAAAATAATTATATAATGGAAATTTCATGATTTTTTTTTACCTTATTGATTAGTGCACTTATTGGATTAAGTGCTCTCTGCAAGTTAGACATAAAAATGTACCAGGTTATACAAGATGATTGCCCTAAGTGCAAAGGCAATAACTTACTTGTAAATATTGATTGGAGCATAAAATTTCTACACTGAACAGAAAGAAACTTGATGAATTTTCTGTCTGAGCAATAATTTCTCTTTGTAAACTATTCTTGCTCATGCAGACAATATCCGTGCGGTATCCATTTCAGTTTCAGGTGAAACATTCTTATAAACAATTCTCTTTTCTTTTCATTATTTACAAAGAAGTTATAGCCATTTGTAATCAGGACAATCATTTTGAATTATCCTGATTATTCTAAGCAATAATTGCTCTGTGTAAACTATTCTTGCTCATGCAGACAATATCCGTGTGGTATCCATTTCAGTTTTAGGTGAAACATACTTATAAAAAAATTCTCTTTTCTTTTCATTGTTTACAAAGAAGTTATAGCCATTTGTAATCAGGACAATCATTTTGAATTATCCTGATTATTCTAAGCAATAATTGCTCCTTGTAAACTATTCTTGCTCATGCAGACAATATCCGTGTGGTATCCATTTCAGTTTTAGGTGAAACATATTTATAAAAAAATTCTCTTTTCTTTTCATTGTTTACAAAGAAGTTATAGCCATTAGTATTCAGGACAATCATTTTGAATTATCCTGATTACAAAATTAAATTTAAGAATATTAATGAATTGGAGTAATCGGAGTAATTGGATATTACTGAACAACTAGTTTCTGAATATTGTGGAGCACACAAAAATTATCAAATACTTGTTATTTAAGAATAATTGATGAATTAACAAACTGTATTGAAATTACAAGATGGCTATAAAGGAAATGATTTCACAATTTTGAGTAAAGGTCAGATGATGAGGAAGATGATTGTGTTATCATCTGACGTTTATGACTTCCTTATCACATCAAGAAGACGATGGTCGGATAAAACTAATTACGTGACTGTAAATGGAATAAAAAATGTTCATGTTTACTTTATTGTACAAATGATGCATGGGTTGTTGACACTATGAATGATTCATCCCATCTTCCTGAAAAAATAATAATAAAAAATCTTTTGAAAACTCTCAAAGTTTTTAAGAATTATGATAAATATGGTGATGCTTGGAATAGTGAATATTACTACCCAAATAAACGAAAGATACCAGCTGAGAATGATGTACCAGAAAAACGTCGGATAAAATATGGATGCAGAAATGTAGATAACTGTGGTAGCTTAGAAATTCAAATATGTAGATAGGTAGTGATTGGGAATATGTCTTATCAGGGGCGGAACTTACTATAACCTGAATGAAGAACACAATGATTCGCTTGTTTCAAACCGAAGTCCCCTGATCGAGTTACATTTATTGTCTAAGTAAATTTTTTTGCACCAGAAAGAGTATACCCAGCCACAGCATACATGATGATCTGAATGTTCCGGCCGCCGCGATTAATAAATTCGTTCTCTGTAACTGCCGTATGATAATCATCACTATTAGAAGGACATGCAACGACCCATCAAAAAAAGGTGCAAACAGTCATCTGCGATAGGCCCGTTAACCAGGCAGCGCTACCCTATTCTTACCCCTTCCTATTGTTTTTAAAGGTGATTTATGAAGGAGGATATTCTGTGGAGACATTCATTATTGCTGGTTAAAACGTACGCAAACCATTCGCAACATGAAGATTCGATTTTTTCAGTTTCAGAATTGCACAGCTCTGCAATTTTAATTTGTTCTCTGATTTCCTAAATGAATAGATTACTCATATAGGCAATATACTGAAACACTCTGTAAGAAAGATTACTAATTCAACCTGAAAAAGAAAATGTGTGAAAATACCGTATTCTTCGCTATTGCTTGCAGGTTAAGCATTTTGCATGATTTTACTTTAGTAAAATAATTGCAATGATTTTCTCTGTTAGAAAAGTTTATGCAGTTATGTTAATCAACGAACATATTTTTGTGGATTCCTTTTACGCATACAAATATTTGTCGCTGTTTATGAAAATAAGATTGGTGTTGTTATGAGTCAAGGAATTTTATCACCATTTATTAACTCATTCTAAATTGTCTACACGACGCTTCATTATTGATTCGTATAAATCAACTTTTCACCACTTCAAATATATGTATGAAGTTGTTTATTTAAATGCAAACTTCTTTTTAAAATTTTATTATTCATTATAAAGATATAAATTTATTTAACAGAGAATAAATATAAAAAATTAAGATATAAAAATAAATAAATTAGGAAATTATTAACTGGACCTACTATTTCAAAAGGAGAATTTGGAAAGAATGCAACGTTAATAATGAAGTGCAAAACATAAAAGGATTGAATTTGTACGAACTTCGGGGAAGAAAAAAAGTATTTGGCAACAAACTGAAACTCGAACAACTCATGCAGAATGGGGACAGCTAAATTTAAGTTGGTCAAAGGGTTAAAATGATAATGCGTTTCATTTCGTTGGAAAGAGATTAAATTTTAGATAAAGTTTTAGGAACAAATTTAAGGATGCAGAAAGAAAAAAAACATAAATTGCTTGCTCTTCGAGAATATGAATTGATGATTTAATGAATGAATTTGAAAAGGCACTTGTCCAGTTTTAGAAAAATGGATAGAAACAATATGCTGCTTATTTGTTTTAACGCGATTAATTTCCTTTTGTTTCCTCCGTATTACTTCTGCATGCTAATAACAATGGTTGTTATTAACAGACTAATAGTAATATTTTATATTTTTAGGAAGGGTGAAATTACTATTTAGATATTTGTTTTAATAATTGAAATAATATATATTGATTTTATCATGTTTTAGGCGAGAGATTATAATTGCAGTCCAAGAAAAACTTTTAAAATATAAGAATGTAATTTCAGTTGAGTTATGAATGCGTGCAATGATTGCAGTTTCTTGCAAAAACAGAATTTACCTGCTAAAATTGGAAAACTATGGAAATTCGCTCCCGTCTGCAAAGTGCCGGATTTTGAAAATATTCATCGAAGAAAAGATTTCTGCTTCATGGACATCTTCATTCACCTTATGTTTTAATTAACTGTAGCTTTTGAAAATGTTAAATTTTTTAATCATGGCGAAATTTTTTAATTCTTTGTTTATTATCTAGACAATTCATGTAAAAAAACACTTAACATGACAATATTTGCAATTTTCCTCTTTTACAAATTTTTTGATATTCCTCTCATTAATGGTTTGGGTTTTAATGTGTTTTTGGAACGCATTTCGATTTAGGATATCAGAAGAAAACGCATGAATGCATTTTTGTTTTCTATTTAGTTGAAATATTCGAAATTTCATAAGTGAGTTTTAGGAAAAGAAAATGAAAATTTCTAAAATAATAATGTTTTTAATAATTTTTTTAATTAGTGATCTGCATTTGTTTTAACTAGTCATTGCATAAAATATTTTTAATTTAGTTTTTGGGTGATTTTACTAGTTTTTTCGAATAAAAGCGAATTTTCAAAAACTTATAATTACCCATATCAGATTTTTTTGATAATTTTAAAGTGAATAAAATAAGATGTTGACTCATATTGTCTGAAATTTAGTCGTTGAGATAATAATTTTTTTCATTTGAAATCGTAATATAAGATTTTATTGTGATTCGGCGAAACAACAGAATTCTAAGCATTCATAAACCTCGCATTTTACAAATTATAAAGGAATACGTATTATCCCAAATAAATTGAAATAAAATATCAGTTGGTCTGATTTGTTGCAATATCTTTCAATTATGAAATTATTCTGTCTCTTCGGGACGAAACTCTTTGAACCACAGTATAATAAGGACGGCACCTGTATTGTCCCATTTATAAACTATACAAACGACCCCTTTGTGTCTAAATTTACAATCTATACGTAGTGTGAATGCTAGAGTCAAGAATTTGAAGTAAATCAGCTTCCTAAAGACCAAACACTGAACTTTGGAAAAATAATTGTATTTACAATAAAAATAATAATAAGTTTTGAGGTTTCAGTTGCAAAACTGAGATCATTTTGAATTTTCAAACTTGAAAAATGTAAACTAAAGTTCTTCAGGCAAGTTCACATACAGGGTGTTTCAAAATTTAGGATACAGACTTTAATGAAGTATTACATAACAAAAAGCATTTTTTGAATTGGAGTGTATAGGCGAAATTGCATCGTTGAGGAAATCACGCATAAACTAAGTATGAACAGAAATAAATTGTTTACTAACAGTATTTGCAAATGCTTTTACCAGCAATATTTAAAATAATTACACAGAATTATGATAATAAAAGTAGCAAATTTTTGTAGGTGTCGATGGAGTGCTTGTATACATTTCAAGATAGACTTCCCCCACTTGAATACTCGTTGTACATTTGCGAGAAATATCTGATATTTTTGAAAATCAGCCGACACTGTGTCGACACTGTCGAACGTGATCACTGTTGGTGGGCGCATTTATCAGAAATTATTAATACATTGTATGTTATATTGTGCTCATTACCGTAATTTCTTGCTTATTATCCGTGGCGGCATATAATCCGCAAGTGCTACTTTTAGCCCTGACAGAAAACAAATTCAGCAGATAATCCGAACCGTCGTGTAATCCACTGATTATATGGTTGATTATCGGTGGTGACAGATTATTAGTGATGGTTTTCCTGCTTTTTAACAGATAATTCGTGGATTATAAGCAGGGAATTACGGTATTCGTATACATTTTGTACTATTTGTATATTGTTCATATTGCGTATTGTTAGAGCACACTCTATTGCTGCACACAATGCTTAACAGATATTGAAGGTAACCAATCCATATTTTTTGTGATTTTTTCTTGTATTTTTGCCTTAACGCGGTTCTTGCAACTATACAATCGTGTACAAAAAGTGTTTGCTACTTTGCATTCTGCTATCTATTAAAATTTGTTGCATGAATTTCGAAACACCTCGTACATCGGAGGACTGGGGAAAGGAGGTCTAATTGAAGAGGTAACGGATGTAATAACGGGGGGAAGGGGGTTTAAACATGCATTGAAGCAGGCCCTACTTGCCGATTCCTCATTCTTCTCCAGAGCTTGTTGTTGTTGAATTTTCAGCTTCATTCTTTGCAAAGAAGGACGAAGACACGAAGATATATGAGTGGCTAAGAACTCCAACACCACTTCTCGGACTGATTCTGGATTCAAAAATCGAAACATCAGTAAAGAAAATCGAAAAATAGTCCATTTGGAAATCTTTTAAAATAAGAGAGAATTAGTACTAATTTCACTTTTCCTCGAAACTGTTTTATACATATGATATCAATTCAAACCTCACAATTTGTTGCTGCCGTTTCATTTGTTACTTTAAAATAACTCGATAAATCTTTTGTCAATAATAAGGTTTTTTTTTTCTTTTTACTTTTTCAATAAATATAACCATTAAGCAAGAACAACCAAAGAAATTTTCTGTTGATCGCGTATATAAATAACAATTTTATAAGCAATAATTTATTTATTACAACAATTTATCTTAAGATGGAGAAAAAAAATCTTATACTTTTATCTTTTAAATAATAAACATTTTTAAAGACAGCATATGAGGACATCTAAATTTCCAATTTATTGTTCTCATATCATTTATTGGTATTTAAAAATCCAATAGTGTTTTTGTTTATTACATTTAAAAAATGGTTTTTCATGAATTTAAAGATTAATCATACACTATTTTTCTATTGATCTTATAAATAAGTAATACATTTTTAAAATGAGAAAGTTATTTGATAAAGATGCGTTTCTTAAAGTAGAGACCGTAATATTCTGATTGTTTTGTTCAATAAACCATTTATTTATTCGAATAATATGAAAAAAAATTAATTGGTATTCTGATCATATAGGTTTTTATTTAATTTCCACTAGAAATAATGTTGTTTTTGTTCATTGTTGATAGTTAAATTCAGCACCAATTTTTTTTTTTTTTTGTATTCATGCCATTCTTACTGGGGATTTGCCAAGTGCAAATGCTTGTCTAACATTTTTGGCGTTTTCAACGAAGCTATTATTCCTTAACCTTAAGAAAAGGATAAAAATTCTCCTAAAAATGGCGCTTTCGAGTTTTATAACATTTTTGATTGCATATTGGAATGTATCATCATCAGATTATTGCATAGAGAAAATGTCTTATCTAAACATGCTTGAGAGAATTATCAAAATCGAAAGCTTCACGCTAAGCAATATTAGAAGTAGGAAGAAGTATTTACATTTTTTTACGATTAATATCAACACTGAGTTGCTTTTATATGAAAAGTCAAGACTTTATAGGAATTTGGGAGTAATAAATCGAAGTTTTATGGAGTATAAATATTAGGGATTTATTAAAGTTTGTTGTTTTAAATATATAATAACCTGGTTTATTCATGCCATAAAAGTCTTTTACTCTGCCTTCAAAAACGTTTTTTTTATATATATATATTTTCAAAAAGAAATTCGAGTACAGTTTTAAGCAAAATGAAAAATATTTTATATAGATTTTGTGAGATATAAAAATATATTCAATTTTTATTTTATTTGTATACATATAAATCCTTTAAGAAATTTTAGATTCCAAACTTAAATATAAAAAAAATTGTTAAGCAGATAATCTATTGAAATAAAATTCACAATTGATATTAAATTTGTTAACATATTCCTATTTAATTATTGATAATAAATTATAATTTCTAAACAAGTGTATAAAAAGAAGCTTCCGTATTAACAAACAGTATTTAACAAATATAAAACATAATATATTAAAAATATTGTTTAATATAATTTAATATTTCTTTGGATAAATTTAAGATTTTTGAATTTGCTTACCATTTAGTTTGTCCATAGCACACAAATGCTTAAATTTATTCTGTCAGAAATCAATACAAAGCAAATATTTTGGAAGCAAATAATTAACTATTTTAGGTGGAAAATTGCGTTCCGATTTCTAATTATGTTGATAAGGTTGAAAGGTTGAAAATAACTGTTAAGGTGGAAATTTAAAAACGAATTAAATTGTGATATATTTGAATTCCGGTGAAATTTTAATCAGAAAAATATATAAATGAATTTTAAAAAATTGTAAGTTTTTTTTGTAGTGCTTCCATTTTTAATTTTTTGAAATTTCAAAGTTCTTATAGAAATTTCAAAAAGAATAGGAAAGAAAAAAAGTATTTTTAGGTTAAGTGCTATTAATAATAGTAGTATATAGATTTCTTTTTGATTTTTATTAAATATTAGAATTTTTAAATTGATGCATTATATAAAATAAAGATAATTAAATTATGATAATTATTTACAACAATTTTATTCCTTGAAACTAATTAAAATTTGCGTTATGAATTCATAATTTAAACGAAAAATTAAATTGTTTTCAAAAAATGCTGAAAATTTTCTTTTGATTAAGAATGTCAATATTTCAATTTAAATAATGTGAAGCAAAAATTAAATATAAAATGTTACAAAGCAAATATGAGATAAAAATGACAGAAAATATATTGCGTTCTTGTAATTTATAAAAACTTATATAATATATATTATTCATAATATGGTTTATAGAACTTAAATCAAGAAGAATTCTTGATTTACATGAAATACAGGAACAGGCTTAAACGTAAAAACGTAATCAATTAGGAACCTAATGAAATACAAAAATCAGGCTTAAACGTATTATAAATATTTGAAATCTTTCAATATTTATGACTATACATTGAATTTGCATGAAAATTAAGAATTTCAAGACAGATTTTTAAAGAAAGTATTAATTCAATTAATATTAAAATTAAAGAATGTATTGAAATTTATTTGTATTACTGTGTATTACTAGCATTACAATGTATTATAATTTTAAACAGCTTTTTTTATGAAAGTGAAATTAAAGCTTTCTACAAAAACTAATTCAACTATATAAATAATTTTTTTCTCTAGACTGTTTTGAGTTGAATTGCAATGTTTCATGTATATATTTGTGAAACATAAATATTTTCGTATCATTTCCTTACAAATACTTAACTACTTGTTACTTTCATATACCACATAAATACATTATATTTTAAATACATATGAGAAATCTGAATTTAAAAGAGATAGGTGTGCAAGATTATTACTAGCATATTACATAAAGTAATAAGATTTTTGATTTTATTCACTTACTGACATAAAAATACTGATTTTATAGAAATTTTTTATAAATTTTTAATGTGATTTTTTAAAATTTCATTTAAGATTTTTCAATGTCATTACATTTTTATACTCTAATGCATGTATCTCCATAATACTGTTTGTTAATATTTGCAAAAATTGCTCCTAAATTTTAGATATTTTTAAGGGAAGAATTTATTTAAAAGATTAATTTGCTTAAGTTTATCTTTATTTTTAGAATTTAATGAAATTTTTAAATAAATTGAAACGTAGTCTTTAAAAATACTGGAAAACTGCTGTTTAATAAGACTGCAGTCGCATTTTGATTTGTTGCAGTTCTGACAGAAAAAATCATTTCAATAAAAATTAAATTTAATATGATGGCTACTGTTTTGAGTAAAATATTCCTTTTAATGGCAATGTAATCTGTTATATTACTAAATCTAACTATTTTTTAGATATTCTTAATTCTTGCCACAATTCTCTAAAAAAATCACTTTTAACTCAACAAACAAATAACTAAAAAACCTCTCGATTTTATTTAAAAACAGTATTGCTTTTAAAAGGAAGTATGATTTTTTGAAGAACTGTTATGTTACAAGAAATTTAATTTGCCACAGTTTTAAAAAAAAAAAAAAAAAAAAAAAAAAAAAAAAAAACTCAACCATTTCTAACAAAATGTGAATAAAATCTATCTATTCTATTTAAAATCAAACATTGTTACCTAAAGTAATAGCAACTTTCTGGAGAGCTACACTAATAAAAAGTTCTGAACTTTCTACAACTCTTAGTGATAAAACCAATCCAAACTGAACAAAAGCATAATTCGAAAAGAAAACCTACGATTCTGTTTAAAATCAAATATTATTACTTAAAGTAATAGCAGCTTTCTGGAGAGCTACACTAATAAAAAATATTTTTATTTTCTGCAATTCTATCAAGAAAACCAATTTAAACAAACAAAAGCATAATTTGAAAGCAAAACCTAACGATTCTATTTAAAATTAAATATTGTTACCTAAAGTAATTGCAGCTTTCTGGAGAGCTGTAGTAATAAAGCGTTCTTAACTTTCTGTAATTCTTAGTGACAAAACCAATTCAAACACAACAAAAACATAATTAAAAAGCAAATCTATTTAAAATAGAATATTACTACCTAAGTTAATAGCATCTTTCTTTAGATCTACACTAATAAAAAATTTCTTAACATTCTACAATTCTTTGTGAGAGAATAAACAAACAAAAATATAATTCGAAAACAAAACCTAACGATTCTATTTAAAATTAAATATTGCGGCTAAATGTAAATAAGAACTCTCTGGAAAAAATTTACAATAAAGTTTCTTGGTTTGCTGCAATTATTAGTTTAAAAAATCAACTTAAGAGCAACAAAAATATTATTAAAAACTCAATGATTTTATTTAAACTCAAATGATGTAATCAAAATGAAGCGCAGTTTTGCGAGCTTAGGTGGTAAACTCACTTGAACTTCCACCGCTTCCCCCTTTCTTCTTGCTCCGCTTCTTGACAGGCCTGTCGCATGGCGTTGCTCGAGTCTGAATCCCTTGCATCTCGAGTCTCTTTTGAGTTAACAGAAGAATCGAAGGAGCAGTTACATGCTCTTTTGGCCCAGGTCCCAAACTTCCCTATTTCTGTCCCCTTCCTTACGTTTCGAATGGGAGATAGCGGGGCTGAATGTCATTCATTAAAACTCCAACTTATTGGACAGCCAGTGACCCATCAGTAGAAAATCCCAGTCTATTTCTTGGCATCACAAGGGAAAAAATTGTTTTCTAGGTTGCGTTCCAAGATCATTGTTATGGTTGTTCCGCATCCACGTGACGGAGGGGGGGAGGAGGGTTTGCTATTTTTTCCTGTTAGCAATTATTCTTCGGCGAAGTCTACTTGGAGAGAGTGTCACATAAAATGATAATTGTCAGAAACTGCGAAATTTAAGTTTCGCGCTCGGGTAAATCTTTTTCAGGAAATTAGCGTGTCGGTAATTATAAAAGTAATTTCGTTTGCGAGGGAAAATACATATGGAATGAAATTAATATAAAATAGTATTCTGAATAATTGTTGAAATTGTATGAAGCTGTTTTGTGATTTAGAAATAAATTGTATGAAAAGCACTGTGATGCGTTTGACAGAAAATATCGAATTACATTTAATTGTATCTTTATGGAAATTATAATAATTTATTATAAATTTTTCAGTTATTATAACAAATGAATTTATTAAACAAACTCTGAAACTTTTTGAAATAAATAAAATTTTCATTGCCTATTTTGTTTTTCTATTAATAAATAGAAATAATAAAAAAATTCTTTTAAAAGGAAAATAAAAAGAATAAGAATAAATTAAATTAAAAGTAGTGGGTAAATCAATAACATTTATCAATTATTAAATAAAAATGAAAATGAATAACAAATGAATAATACAATAAATAAATAAATAACGCATTCAATACAAATTGCGTTGAGTTCAAGAATTCAGAAGAATACATATTGTTTTCTGAAATAACAATTTTTTTTATATTTTACTTTCTTATTTTAGTAAAAATGGAAAGAAACATATTGCTTATTATTCAAATAGATAATGGAATAAAATATGTCTCTAATGTATTTTCAATTTCTGTCTAGTTTGAAATAATAGCAATAAATTCTTAATATTATTTTTCTAAATAATGGGTTATTTGAAATGAGATTAAGGCTTTTCAAAATTCGTCTGCATTTCAGAGTAGAGTAAAGTAATGAAAAATAGTATAACTGAATACTTAAGTAACTTGAAGCGAATAAACATGCTTTATTTTTTATATACTCGAAAGGAATAATACTCCGTTGATTAGATGTTTTATGAATTTCCAGCATTATTCCATTTCTTTTACTTTATAAAATGGAATTTAAGAAACCAGAGTTAGGTGTATATCCCATGTGTATATCCAAAAATACCAACATTTTAGTTTATATTTAATATGCATAAAATTGCGCTTTAGATGAAGTAAACTATTCGACTACTGAATTTAGTGTGTATTGCTGTCGCAGGCATCTTAATTATTAGAACGACATCTTTTGACATTTCTTTGAAAATGAAAACAGCTAAGTTAAAAAAAACATTTTTGATTCATAAAATTTACATGTGAATAAAATAACTACAATTTTAGAACTAGGAATATTTAAAAAAATGAAATAAATGTTATTTATAGGTTTTATAAATTCTTTATATCAATGTATTTGTTCTGAAATATGTAGTATATTTTAAATAATTTTCATTAAGAAATATGAGTAATAGAAAAGTATTTTAAATATTTAGGGAGCATTAAACATCGAAAATCAAATCAAAACTTTAATATGTAGCATATTTAATTGGAAATGTCAGTAAAAGAGGAAATGAATAATGTCACAAAAATTCATTTTCTTAAGAACATTTATTGATAATTTTTGTCTTTATTAGGGTTTATATTATTTTCTAAAAATAATTTTACTTTTTACAAATTAAAAGGATTTTAATTATCTAAAACAAAATAAAATACTCGGATTGAAATGAAAAGCTAAATTTTTGTTAGTGCCCCAATAAAAGTTATTTTCAATTAAATTCCAAGCTAAGCAATTCAATGTAAGAAATTTATATCTTCCCTATCTCTAAACATCTGTTTAAGGCAGACGAGATAAATATCATTTAAATAATTGATTCCAGCTTGTTTTCAAAGCTTGTATCAATGAGAATTTTTTTCTAATCAGAATTTTCCAGAGCAAACATGATTTTAATCATGATCAACATTCTTTATTCCTATTTAATTGCTTTCGTTTTATTTGAGCCATAAGTAAATAGATTATTTTTGGAAAACATTTTCCAAATAGAATAGAATCGGTACAAGTTGGAAGCCTCTTTTAATTAAAATTTCTTGGAAAGCAGAGATATTCCTTCTTTTATTGCTGCCATGACATATTTATGAGCCAATGAATTTTCAACTTTATATTCAAATGAGAAAAGTGAAGTAGTATGCAAAAACGAAATATAAATTTTTAAACACAATAAAATGCAAAGACATGACAGCAAACAACTTCCATTTTATTCCTTTCCTCGTAACGGATATCGATTTCATGCTGAAGATTCCCAGTTAATCAAAAAGAAGAGTAAGGGCGCACTATCAGGAACTGAAGGGGCAAAAAAAATTTAAATAAAAGCGAGACGTTTTACGATGACAATGATGTTTATTAACTCCGATTTTACGATAAAAGACCTGTTCAGAATTCTAGATGCTTGCTTCATATTGTTAAAACGTTCTTTAAGATTTAATTATATTAGACGTTTGGTAGAAACAACAAAAACAATAAAAATTGAAACTATTTAAAGTATCTGTCTCTTGAGAGTACGATATTTTAAGTTGAAGCAAACGGAACCCAATTATTTATCTGATTTTGACAGCTATAAAATTTTCTTTGAAATTTGAATTTCTCTAAGATCGTAATTTTTAATGAAAATCCTATTATTTTATAAAAATAACAATTGAATATATAATAAAAGTCAAAAAATTTCAGCATTTCCTGATAGCCATTAAACATGAAATAATGAATAGTGAAATATCCATTATTTCACTATTGACGTGTTTTCTGAATTTATAATTTTGAAAATGTCGTTAATTTCCTAAAATTGACTTCCTGAATGTTAACTTCCTAAAATTTACTACCTCAATGGTAACTTCCTAAAATTGTACAATCGTTATTAATAAGAGCATTTTCAAACTATTTGAATATCCTCTGAGTTGAAATAAGTTGATTATTGAATGTGTGAATATAGTGATTTACTCAATAATTGAGGACTAAAAACAGTAAACATTCTACGGATCAAAGATAAATGTAGAAAAATAACAACGTTCACAGTACCTATTAGAACGTTTTCGTTGGCGATTTCTACTCAAGCTCTTTCAAGCTACGAATGCTAGAGACTTTTTCCCTATTTAACACATTATAAAATATTTTTCATTTGAATCTTCAATGTGAAAAGAAATGTTTAAATTGTATTGGCATTTACATTGTTATTAATTTATTTTTCAATTTATACTCTAAGAATACTTTTTTATTGCTTAATTAAGAGTTATTTATCACTTATTTAATAAATAATTGATACTTTAAAGCCTATATTTTTGAAGCAGTTTCGCGGTCAAGGAAAGAGAAGACGCTTTTGAATTTTTAAACTTTGCTTTTATTTCCTCCCGAGAGGCTTAATTTATGTACAAGCTAGAAGCGACGAAGAAACATCAATCTACAGCACGACACAAGAGCAAAAGAGAAAAGATCGCTAAGAGAATGAAATAGTTTTCCTCGGTCATTATATATATGAGAATCTGACATTGATTTCTTCACACGTATCGATTTAGGTAAGGGAATTATAGGGATCTTTTAAAAGAATTTGTTTAGATTAACAAATTTTTATCCCCTCACTCAGACAGAATGAAATTAATATGGGCTAAATTAAGATAAAAATTGGAAAATAAATTAGGATTTAATTTTAGATTTAGAGATATCATTTCACGCACGCACGCACGCGCGCGCGCACACATATTGCTTATTTTCTGGTGAAGTTGTAATTTTCAACAAGAATCTTCATATATTTCACAAGCTTACCTATACAAAAAAAGTAATGCATAAATCGGAAAAACAATATGCAAAGACTCGTATACTTGAGAACGAAAATATGAAAGCAGCAATTCAATATTGAGTAGTTGTTGTAGAACCTCTTCGAAAAGCTAGGTTTCCATAGGGGATCTTCAACTACAAAGCTACTTTTAAATTCACGATCGTTGATATTAAAATTCTAGATGGTTGAAGGGTTTGTTTATGCCATAGATTTGAAATTCCTATTCTAGATCTAAAGAATGAAACATTTCCAAAAATATCCTTTGCCACAAAAACAATATAACAGAGGTTCTCTCTTTTTACCTCTGGCTCTTCATATTGATTTCAATCGTGACGGCATTCAAATGAGTGGTGGAATTTTAAATACAATTATTTGTAATACATCATACATAAAAATTTTCATGTAATTTATATATTTTTTTATTTTTCTTATTTTGAAGTGAGTGCTTTATTTATTTATTTATTTTTTTGAATTAACATAATTCCGATAGGGAAAGTTTCAAATAAAGAGTGTTTTGCAGCGGTCTCACATTCCAATTTTTAATGTTGATAATTAATAGAATATATAAATTTTTATTTTTTATAGTAATTATTTTTTGGAGGGGGGGGGATTTTCGTTTTCAATACATGAATTCTGCAGCAACTCTCATATAGTTATTGCCAATAGTTGAAAGTCACTGCAATAAAGTGTGAGTATGAATCCATGAATCATC
Organism: Argiope aurantia; assembly: GCA_026543865.1. Classification (NCBI taxonomy): domain Eukaryota; kingdom Metazoa; phylum Arthropoda; class Arachnida; order Araneae; family Araneidae; genus Argiope; species Argiope aurantia. The sequence continues at coordinate 62,194 of JAPMOR010026939.1, read as the reverse complement.
ATATACATCTCATATATCCAAATATACAATGAATAAGGAAGGATCTATGTTGGAAGATATAATTTAGGCATATGGTTAAAGCGTCTGCAGTTTATTAGGTCTAAGTTCTGAAACCAATTAATAATGAAGGTACGGAATTTGAATGTGCTTCATACAACTTTAATTACATTTATCAAAACTGAATTTTGAAGATATTAAAGAAGGAAAGAGTTATAAATTATTAACTATAT
>JAPMOR010026939.1:20012-54295 GCA_026543865.1 Argiope aurantia | reverse complement strand
TTATTTAAAACTAAAAGTGCTGAATTCTCTGTGATTTACGAAGCTTTATGCTGCTAATTGGCAACACACAGTCTACAACAAATATTTGACAGTAAAATGTTCAAAAACAGATAAATATAGCCATAAATACCTTAATATTCAGGCAGAAATTTTTAATTTCAGCGTTTCAGAATAAAATGGGGTATTCTTAAGCTTACAAACATAACAAAAATGATATGCAACTAGAAAGGAAAATCTATTTACATTTTTCATCAGCTCTCGCGGTGCCATCTATATGTTGTAAATTGATTTAATAGATATTTCAATATTTATCTTATTGATAACAATACCCGTTAGGGCTGTAATTTTATTTTCAAAATATTTAAAAGACAAAATGTGGTATGTTACTTAAAAGTAACACTAGGCATTTAAGGTTTAAATAAAAGAGTACGAAACGTTATTTTTTATTGTTAATGCTAACTGATTTTGAAACTTTAAATGAACTTGGTTTTTTTAAAAGTCCAAACTGAGATCACCGAAATATTTTATTATTTTATTTTCAAGAATACTTTCAAACTAATGTTTCTTCAGAAAGTATTCGAACTTCATTATTTTTGTGCATTAATCAAGTTAGGTAGGCGCGGTAAGCACAGAGATGACACTAATGAATATTCTTGATTTTCTTTTTCATTCCTGCAGCAGCTGTCACTCGCTGACAGACAGTTGATAATTTAAGTAAGTAAGCGTTGTCGGAAATTTATTTTTGAAAAAAAAAATAAAGGACCAAAAACTTGAATAACGCAGTTTCGTTAAATACTGTGTGCAATGCTTGGCAATTCTCAAGTGGGAACGCTCCCCAAAATTTAATAGATCTTACCAATTGCTACCACGTAAATAAAGAAGAGATGGGAGCCCATCTGTGGGGAGTTGATAGTAAGGTTCGGATGATACCCAGTTTTGCTGTATCAGGTACAGTTGATCCTAATACTCGATTGTATCAGATACTACTACCTGATATTTTTCTGCTTGATACAGTCAGTAATCGATTTTTTTCCTGATACTGGTAGCTGATACTAATACGAATATGATTCCGAATAGAAATTTGGTTTCTTTGGAAGAGATATTGATGACAATATACCGATGGCCTTGATTTTGTCAGTGATTGATAGGTGGGGCAAGAGGCGAATGGAGAGGCTTTGTTGATATAGTTAGTATAGGAAAAGTTGGGGACTCTTCAGTGGTATGTGCACCCTTGCAAAGGGTAAAAGATAGAAATGACTGGAAATTATACATATAGTTAAAAAAACAACCATGACACAGACTCATTGAGTCATTGAGGCAGTACGGTGAATTAGGCTACATTGACCTTGATCAGATTGATATAGTATTCACCTGATTGAAAACGAATGTGGTCGAGAAGATTATCAATCGATTTCAGAAATTGATACTAATTATTTGATATTCTTATTCTGCTTAGTCTCTGCCTGATAGGCTACATTGACCTAATAGTATCAGATTGATATAGTATTCACTTGATTGAAAACGAAAGAGGTCGAGAAGATTATCAATCGATTCCAAAAATTGATACTAATTATTTGATATTCTTATTCTGCTTAGTCTCTGTCTGATAAGCTACATTGACCTAATAGTATCAGACTGATATAGTATTCACCTGATTGAAAACGAAAGAGGTCGAGAAGATTATCAACCGATTCCAAAAATTGATACTAATTATTTGGTTCTCTTATTCTGCTTAGTATCTGTGTGATAGGCTACATTGACCTAATAGTATCAGATTGATATAGTATTCATCTGATTGAAAACGAATGATGTCGTGAAGATTATCAATCGGTTCCAAAAATTGATACTAATTATTTGATACTCTTATTCTGTTTAGTCTCTGTCTGATAGAAAATATCAAGTTGGAACATTATTACCCAATTCTAATGAAGAACGATCTGGTGAGTCTTCATGATCAGTTATGAGATAGTCATTGACTGTGTGAGGATTCCGTTGTGTAGGGTATTGATTCAGAGAATTTACTGCCATTTTGAATATTTACACTGGAAAAGTTCTTTCCCTTTAAACAAAGGAATTTGGCTTTTAAAGAATCTCAACAAAGCGCACACCAAAGCTACTAACGGTTGAGTAGCAGTAACTCTGTTTGGAGATTGCTTAAAGCTTGTTAGTGACTTTTAGAAGCGATCCCAGTTTCTTCAAAAAAGTGGTCAATGGTAACGAGTTATAGGTTTCAGGGTGCAGTTATGGGCACGATGCAAGTTTTCTTAGTCAAACACAATTTACCCATGCTTCATCCATCTTCTGCCATGTTTCCGTGGGATTTTTGGTTTTCTCTTAAGCAGAAAATATCCGTGAAAGGACAAGATTTCAGTCAAGAGAATTCCCTACACTCAATATCACAGACTAACTGCGCACCATCCTAAAAGACTCATTCTAGGACTGCCATCAACAATGGTCGAACTGTTAAGAGTATTGTGAAGCAGCCTAAGGGGATTATTTTGAAGAACATGAATGCAATATTGTCATATCTTAATATGAATTAAAAAATAAATTTGGATATTTTTTGGACCAATATTGTATTCCGCATTATCAAATTTCTTTGTGGCATGAATGGTTTAAAATCTATCGAGACATGCGAACCTGACCCAGAAATGAATGAAATGAAAAGGAAATATTTTGCATTTCATCCATTTAATATCTTTATTTATTTAGTATCTCGAATTTCTTAGCTATTCTGCGTCAGTGTGAGTTGTCTATACTATGGAAACTTTAAATTATTGCTTCCTAGAAAAGATTAATATTTCTTAGTGAAATATCTTTTAGAACTCCAAGTTACATATGTTTGTAAACGAAATAATCATGCATGACATATAAGATTTTCCTGTACCCTTCTTCTCTCAGATGCACTGCTGTCATTAGCGAATTCTCCTACAAAGTAGTGCATTAAAGAAGCTCATGCAGATTTTCTCTTATAGCAAATAAAATAGATCATAAAATTTACATGATGGAAATATCTAATCCTCGATGTGTACGGATTTGAGAAACATGATTCTTATAAATATTACGAAATATCGATATCTTAGAATCTGGTTCAGTTTTAAGCCCAATTACTACTGCAAATAAGAACTTATGATTAAGTTTAGGAAGAGGTTCATACTAAAAAGTATGAACCTCTAGTACTTTTGTATGTATAATCTCAGAAAGAAGTTTATGAAGTGCTACAGGAACAATATAAATTATTGAATATTCTTTACCATATCTGTCTCTTGATCTTTACACAAAAATTCATGTCTTATATAGAGAAAAAAAGAAACCAGAGATTCATGGTATAATATAATTTTTTATCAGTGTTCCCAAGATGTTTATATCCATAATTATGTTGCAATATATATTTTATGGTCAATATGATTAATAAGTTATTATTAATAATGACTACGGTTAATATTAATGCTATCCGATTAATGTGATAAATAGATTAATCACATTTACGTTTATTATTCATATTCATCGATTAATCGCTTTAACCGTAATATATACATGCTAATTGTGTACAAGGTCACATTTTCCTTTATCATCTTGTTCAGAATATCATTCCCTAAATTAGGAAGAATGTTATCAACTAAGATATCTTGATGAAAAAAGAAACTTTCTTTGTCGCAAGATGAATCATCGAATTAAAAATTTTTATTAAAAAAATATGTATTTCTAATTATTAGTTAATTAATTAATTAATTCAATTTAATTTTAATGTCATACGCTCGGCCTTCCTAAATGACAACGATTAAATATTTAAGAATATTCATAATAATGAAGTCTAGATTAAATATTAATAAGTAGAAAATTAAACAGTTCTTAAGTGTGTTTTTAGAAACAATTTTTATTCAATTTAATTGTTAAATGCATAATAAAAGGTTAATTCAACTGCTTAGAGAAAAGATTTATTCTTCTTTTCTTTTACGATCCATTTCAGGATTTGACTCAGTGGAGTCATTTCATGGTTAAAAAGAAAAGGTCAGAAAAGGAAATCAAAAGGAATCACCTTCCAATGAAATCACAAGAACAATAAGCAATAGAAAAAGAAAAAAAAATTCTTTTAGATTTTTGATTAATTCAGTAAGCCAATTATTCTCGATAAAAGATAATCTGATTCTGATAGGTTCGGTGATGCCAGTCTGTCACTGGATGCTTGTTTTAGGACTCGCGCAAGACGAGAATACTCGTGATTCACCACGGAATTGTTTCCTCTCACACTGGAGAAACTAAAGGAGTTTTTGGAGCAAAAGAAAAACCTCGTGTATTTTGCTTGTTCAGCAGATCTGGTACCACGTGACTTCCTCTAGTTCTCTAAACATAAAAATGAAAAGCCTGACCCATGTTTTTCGAGCACCGAGAAGACCTTTGGTGTTTATTTTAAAAGACAGAGATACTTCTACAAGAAGAGTGGGTTCAAATTTCTAAAAATAAACTTGAAAGGCTAAATAAGCATGAGTAAACTGATCAATCTGAAAAGCTGTAAATGAATTCAAGCATTTATTTAAATTATTATATTTCCTTATATTTCCTGGAATTATTTAGACTTTTTAATATGAAATACGAATAATATTTTTTTGGCCTTGAACATTCAGTTATTAATTTATTTACGAACTGCAACTATGTATATACAGTCTATTTCCTGTAATTATTTAAACTTTGTAATATGAAATACGAATAATTTTTTTGTGTCTTTGAACATTTAGTTATTAAATCATGTACGAATTGTATATGCGGTCTATTTCCTGTAATTATTTAGACTTTATAATATGAATAATTTTTTTTGTCCTTGAACATTCAGTTATTAATTCAATTACGAATTACATACGCAGTCTATTAAAAGGTAAACTTACTAATATTTGCTTCAAAAATTTGTATTTAGCTTATTAAATAGAAAAAAAAGTCAAAATATGGAAGAATTAAAAAGAAAGAAAAGGTAGTATATCAACATCAAACTTTTATTTTAAAATAGTTTAAGAAAGCACACTGAATGTAATGTATAGAAAATCAATGTAAATTTAAATATTATGAAACAAGTATTGCAAACAAATATAATAATTGCTATCTAATTTAATTCTAAACAACATTTTGAAGCATATTATCATAAGCATTAGAATTGACGTTATGTCGATGTTAATATTTAACTTAGAAGACTGGCTTTCTAATTAGGTATAATGATCGATTCTATCCTTGAAAGGATTTCATGTATACGGTTTGCATTAAACTATTATAGCTCAAACTTAGTGAGCTATACAAATATTTATCCAGTAGCTATTTACCTACCGCTAAACACCCTGTTAGTAAAGTTTCATGTCTGGGTTTGTTGAAGTGTCTTAAATAACGTACAGTGTTGCATTGTATTTCCAATATGATTATCTGCCTTATCGAACGTACCGATTCTGCATTGCATATTTGATTGCTTAAATCTAAGCATATTATCAACTTTCCTATTTAGTTTTTAAGGCCCATTAATGCGAATATTATATATATATATATATATATATATATATATATATATATATATATATATTATCTTGGCTGAAGCAGAGTGCAGGTTTGAAGACATAGACGAGACGTTGTATTTTTAATTTCGTTTTATTCTCTCTTTAATATCCATCTCGGGAAAGCAATTTATTTACAAGCAGACGCTGTGTGACACAAAAGCAGAAGTAAAGAAAAGCGCGAAACAAAATGATCACTAGTCTTGTATAACATAGGATTTCCGGCCGCGCACCGATGGAATATATGTTTTGACCTCTGACAAGGGCAACGAAAGTATCACTCTCATTTGATACGCAGTACAAAAAAAAAAAAAAAAAAAAAAAAAAAAAAAAAAAAAAAAAAAAAAAGAAGAGAATATTTTTTAGAATGAAGTTACTATGTGCTAAATTAAGGTAAAATCTTGGAAATTAATGAAATTGAAATTATAATTAAAATATCATTACATATATATATATATATATATATATTAGCAGTTGCGTAGCCAAATAGAAGAAATTTGTGTAAACTTTTAAACTTTGCTTTATTTCACTATGGAAGGCATAATTTATGTACAAAGAATAAGTGTTAAGAAATAAGTCTGTCTACATTGTGATGCAGGAGCAGAAGAGACTAAAATTCAGTGCTTCCCTTCAGTGCTTTTACTATGAGAGTTTGATCGGGATTTCTTTGACATGTGTCGATTTAGGAAAGATAATTTTAGGTTTCTTTAAAATAATGTTGTAAGAATTAAGAATTTTTAACCTTCACTAAATAGAATTAATTTAATAAAAAGTGGGAAGTGGATCAGGAAATAAGAGAACATTTTAGAATGATGTTAATACGGACTAAATTAATTTTTTTTATCTTAAGAATTAAATAAGATTTTAAAATACCACTACACAAACACACATATGTATAGGGTGATCGGTAAAGAACTTTAATTTTAAAATCGCGTCTCGTAGAGCCAGGGAAGTAACGTGATCTATAGTAAACGGATTATACTGAATTTATTAAAACACGTTACACCCTTAGCTACGAAATAAGGTAGTTACAAAAAATAACTCAAATAACAAGAGATCAGCCAAAAATTCCAGTAAGAAATATGTACGCTATACCATAATAAAAATAAAGTTTCATGGCGAGAATCAACAATTTATTTATACACTAACAAAGAAATCCTTGTATTTTGTTGCTTATCATAAAATAAACCAACCGTAATTAAAGCGAGGATTTATTTGATATTTGACTGATGCTTGGTAATAAATCAGTAATAAAATATCTCTCATCCTGATAACTTTTTTTGCCATGTTCAAAAAATAGCAGAGAAATTCAGTAGACATGAAAAAATAAAAGCACCGATACTGCAATATCAGACTTTCAACATTGTGCAACCAATCTTGCAAAAGAATGTAATAAATACATAACTACCGTATATTCTAGGAAATAAGTATTAAAAAACTCTTATAGAGGGTTTTAAAAATAGAGGAATTCTAGTAGAAAACTATTTTTTTTCTTTTCGTTAGCTTTTCATGGTTTGATAGATCACCAAAAGTTTTGAAAATTTTAACTTATTTATTTTTAAGGTATTTTGCTGACTTTTTTCTTTTCGCATTTCGACCAGATAAAAACTCTTGCTCTTCGAAAGACAGGTATAACTTTTTGCAAGAAAAATACTTCTTCCGGCACAAACCAATGGTTTTTAAATTTTCCAATTGTTTTGAACTATTTGTTGGCTTGAGGAGAACGTCTGATGGTAAGAATAAATTTAACCCTAGAACATATAAGAAGGTTAAAAAAAAAATAGTCTGAAAAATAACTTGCTGGAACTTGGAAATGAATTTTGAAAATATGAAATGACTTCTGTGAGAAATGTACATAATTGTAAAACCATTTGGGGCAGTACATGATAAATGAAGAGAAAAATTTTAAAACACATTATTATGATTTTTTTTAAAAAATTTATTATTTTCACTTTCTGATTTTGAAATTTATTCTTCTTCAAATTCACTAACAGATGGAGCCACTAGTATGGAACCTAACTCTAATTAATAATTAAGTTGTCATTTCAATTCTGAAAATAATATACTAATATATTGTTATCGAAAGTGCACAAATATACGAAATTTCAAATCCCTAACAAATCAGGGATTGAATGAAAAAATCGATTTCTAAACTTCCTCTTTATAAACATGAAATAAGTCAATTTAAATAAAAGTGGTCAGTAGATAACAGTCTCTGTGTTTGAATGTAAATCTTCCCCTCACTAAAGAAAAGACTCCGAAAAGAACTTTCTAATATTTATAACCAAATTACTATTACTATCTAATAAAGCAAGAAATATCTTATATAATTTAATTACTTCCTAATTTTAACTTGTATTTATATTTACGCTTAATTTAAAAATATTAACGCCCCATTTTAAAGGACATTAGAGTTAGTTTTGGACGAATTTTATAATTCTGAGTCGTGGTTTGAGGATAAGGATGAGAACTGAATCGGATGCTCCTTCTCTCAATTTCCTCGAGCCTTAGTGTAAGACGCTTGATTCTCAAGATCAGATTTTATATGCACCAGCTATATATATCACGCGGATTACTAGTCAACTTGTTTTACGAACCTTGAATCTTTCTGTACCAAAGCTCATATCTTATCACCAAGCCGTTTGTTTCCTATTAGTAACGATTGAATATTCTAATCTACTTTTCACTCAAATTCTGGTATGTTGGAATTTTGTGCACATGTATATTTTCAATGATATTACACTTTTTAAATATTTTTAGAATATAATTATCAGTTAATTATTAAATAATCAAATTTTTTCTTTCAAATGGTGGCTTTTTGTAGAGAGTTTGCAAAATAATAAATCTTAAAATTAAAGCGCGGACAATTTTTAAAACAAAAAAATAATTTGCTTTGTGGACTAATGAAAGTTCTTTTCGTGTATTTTTTTTTAAATATTTAACTACAATACCAAAAGAAAAGGGGGGGGGCTCCACAAAAAATAAGTATTCATAAATATTTATCATTGGACTCATATTTACGTAAACTTGAAATATGTTGCCCTGGTGACGGCCTGTTATTGAACCGTCAATAAGAAGCATGAAAGCGCTTTGAAAAGAAGAGTAATGAAATGGTGAAAATCCTTTTCTCTAAAACTGTGATTTTATTTTTCATCATAATTATTCGCAAAATAATATGTATTAGCAACAGAAAACATTTTTTTGAAAGCTTATGATAAACTTTCGTGACTCAATAGTTCAGATTTGAATATAACAGAGAACGATGTATTGCGAAAGGACCCAAGCAACTAAAAATTAACAAACAAAAACATCACAACAAAACTTCTGAATAATTTAGTTGTGTGATAATGAAAATAGAGTAAAGGTTTGACAGAAAATATGGCATGGCATTCACTGGCATTAATGAAAAAAAAAAAAAAAACTGCAATTTTTTGAACAAAAGATTTGATTTGATGGGAATTATTGGCGCAAAACCCATTTTTAATTATACGGCGCGAAACATATGGTGTATGCGAACATATGGTTCATAAAAAAAGAGTATGATTGTATCTTAAAAAGTTAATTAAAATTCCTATTATATATTGCAAGCAATTAATTTGTTAATCTGCATAAAAGACTATATAGACTTTAAAATACAAAAAAAAGAGCAGCATTCAATTTAGTTAGAAAAAAATCCAATCATTTTCAAAAAGGTAAAAAGTTGAGGAAAAGGCCCTCTATAAAGGATATCATTTGAAATAATACGAGAAAAATGAAAACAGCGGATGCGTTGAGAATTAAAATATGGGCATTCTATAAAAAGTGCCGAACTGACATTAGACATTCATTGGAATACTGTTCATCGATGGGCGGATTGCTCCAATAACAAATGTCTATGTGTGAGTTGAGTAGGGACAATTCCTTTGTTTAAATGGATATTTTGTTGAAACAGCATAATGAGCAACAAAACTGTAGGCTTTCTAATACTTTAACGAGATATTTTTTTTTAATGTCTTTTTGTACTTCGTGCGAAAAAACATAGAAATTTGGCTTGAGATTTTGATGAATTAGAATTCCATGAATCACAAAAACTTTTTCTAAATCATGTTTGTCTATCTGAGAAATGAATCATATTTGTCTATCTGAGAAATGAATCATGTTCGTCTGTCTGAAAAGTGAATAGTTTTGTCTGTCAGAGAAGGCAACAACTGAAAAGCAAAATGAGCTACAAAGATGAAATTTGGTTTAAGATCTTTGTTCAAAAATTGTATACTTTTACCTGATTCGGACAAAATCAGTCAAAGGATTGAACATCTGAAGTGGTCTATAGAGGATAAATATTCACATATTTGTCTATTTGTGAATATGCGAAAATATTAACATCAAATTGCAATTCGTTACATAAATGAAATTATTGTAGATATTGACACCCATATTTTAAATTTGTATAAAACTTTGGATGCAAGTGCTCAATGGGAAGATATAAAATGGACCATCGATTTTCTTTATTATGCTTCGAAGCTTAACAGAAAGATAGCATATTGTTGTGCAATTAACTGTAAGAGCCAGTCGAGGGAAGAATTTTATGTATTTAGTTTAATTAACAAATTAACTTTTTTGTTATGGATTTGCAATAATAAAGGCCAAGCGATATCTACAACAATTTTTATATATTTTAAATTCCTATTTCAATCTCTATTTTCTTCCACTCTTCTGAGTATTGTGAGTATTTTTATTTATTCCATAGTGCAGAAATTGTTTTGTCGAGTTTTTATAGATGTTATTCGTAGTTTTTCATCCGAATTACCCTCGAAATAAATATGAAAAAGAAAAAAAAAAGTCCCCGCACTGCTCTGTAGAGATCCTTTCCAGCTGTTTTGGATTTGAAAGTATCAGAAAATATTAGAGTATTACGTTTCTGTCTCCATTTTCCAAGAAGGAAAGGACTTAAAGATTACACTAATCCAAAGAATGGCAAAGAAGTCGTGCAAACTTTCTCAATCCGGAGTTGAACAATCGAGTGGCTTTTCGAACGATTATTTTCCGATCCTCAAAGACAAGCTTTGTTCAAGGATGTTTGGCAAGCAAATGCCATCCAAAAGGCTTATAGTTGCGTAGTGACTGTCAAACACAGCATGAAATGGTCATTTAATACCAATAGCGATATATTAAATCCGAGATTCATAGAATTGTACAGATAACAAAGATTGTCTCGTTGGGTGCAAGAGAAATTAATTATTATAAATTATTATTATAAAAGTTATTATTAAAAATAATTATTATAAAAGAATAAAAAATTATAAAAGAAATACAAGTTTCAATGAGTTTTTTTAGTTTTAGTTATATTAACGTCCCGTTTGAAGCAACACTAGGGCTATTTTGGGACGGACCTCGTAATTTTGAACCGCGGTCAGATGACGAGGACGACACCTGAACTGGCACCCCCCTCTCCACACCACACCACACCAGCGGGAGGACGTTTGGTCAGAACGGATTTAACGTGCAATAGACCCCCCTTACACGACGGTTCTTCGGTGGAATCGGGTCTCGAACCGGAAACCCTCCGGTTCCGAAGCCGAGACCTTACCACCAGGCCACCGTGGCCCAAGTTTCAATGAGAAAAAGAAAAAAATGGTCTGAAACGGAAAGGTTATATAAAGATCCTAGTCGAGACTATAAGGACTAGAATAGAGATTATAAGGCACTAATTTCTGTTAGGGAATGCATATCCTATCTTTTCATTTTTGCTGAAAACGAGATAAAATATTAAAAAATTTGTTTGGAATAAAAATTATAAAGTAATTTTGAAGAAACGTCTGTTCAAACCTTTCACAACTTTACTGTTATTTTCAAATTACTATCTTAACATTTTATCCCTTCTCCAAATTTTGCTTTATTAATTACAGTAGAAACGAAAGAAAGGAGTTACAGTTCCATATTTAACTTGATGATTAAAGTCTGCTTTCATAAATTGAATATACCTTTCTTGAAAGAAAGAAATATTCGACATACACAAAAATGAAAAAAAAAATGTGTTGAATGTATCTTATTTTATTGAGACTTAACTTCTGTTTGTTTTGAAACTGACTCTCCTGAAGGGTATGAGTAACTTAATAAAACATCTAAAATCAAACATCAAGTGCGAGAAACAAATATACGTGGAAAATCAATAAGTTTTAACTAAATTAGTTAAAGTATCTTTTTTAGAATTCCTAAAATGTATTTTGATATGTTCGAAATATAATAATAGAATGTTTGCTGAACAAGAAATGTTACGATTTAGGGAGCGCTAAAAGCAATCTTAAATATTTTTCTGATTGCTTCGGATTTTTAACTGCTATGCAATTATTTACCTCATTTTTTTCTAAAAAAGGTTTTTAACTGCCATACAGTTATTTTCTTTTTTTTATTGATATAACATAAATATTTTTTCTATACATAAAAGTCTTGTTGACTAGCTAAAATCAATAGCATTTCTTTATTCCTAAGTTATAATATGATACAAGAATATCTAAGATAAGTTTTTCATTGATATATATGAAAATTATAATGAGATTGAAATTTCTAAATACAATAATTGAGTGGAAACGTTTAACTAATCTCTGTTTTCAACTTGCAAAATGCAGTTTGATGAGCATCTGTAGTTTTGTTCAACCGATATTTATCTGAATTATCTTAGAATTTTAAACAAAATCAAGTGATTGTTGAATAATGTACAATACTGATACCGTTGCCTTTTAAATAAACCCAACTGATTATTGAATAATGTAAAATACTGATACCACTGCATTTTAAATAAACTCAACTGATTGTTGAATAAAGTACAATACTGATACAAAGAAAGCTACAACAACAAAAAATTACTACCGTTTGATTCAAGTGCTTTTCAGAAAATGATGAATGAGATTTCTGGCTGGAAGTTGGCAGAAATATCAGTTAATTAATCATTTTTTTCTACTAAAGAAAGAAAAAAAAAGTTTGAAGAACTCCATGTGGTTAGTCTTCCGCTGCTAAAAGAGGGCAAGGTCAATATATTTGTTTATGCAGAACAACAGACTAAAGGAGGGACTCTAGAAAGTAATAACATAAACAACACTGTAAAGAGGTTTGGAGAATGTATTGTATTTTGAAAGAAAAGAAAATTATGAAGTACTTCACAATTGATCTGGTTATAATTATTTCTTTCTAGAACTAAAAACTAAGCGTTCAATAATTTTATCGCTGTCGGATACCGTATTACTTTCATTTCAATCAATAAACTTTTGTCTAGCAGCTCTTTTCTTTAATCTCTCAGTCAAAAGCACTGAACTTCGTCATTTATTTTCTTTTGTAATGAAATAATAAAGTATGGGAGCATTTTAATCAACCAGCAGGAAAGGCCTTTGTTACAGCAAATTCTAAGCCTAACATGTTAGATATTTGCTAATGATAAATACATAAAGTGAATCAGTGAAACTTGGGGGAAAACGGAATGCATGTGCTGTCGAACGGACACAAGCACGGAGACAGCCCGCGCACACATACTGATACGGTATTACAAATATTACGAATGGGCTTGAAACAAAAGAACCTTCTTCAATCAATTTAAAGATTGTTTGTATTAATAAATCATAACTTTATATAATTTGCTTTTATACATGCATAATAACAATTAAGACCTCATATAATTATTTTATCTTTATTCCTTTCATTATGAATTAATTTTCATAAAAAATATAGAATAGAAATAATGCATCTTAGACTTGAGTAGAATGTTAAATGAAAACGAGGAATCAGAATGTTATTTATTACAGAAGAATTAAAACTGGAATTCTCCTAAGGATAATTTCCAATTGGTATTATTAGAATGAATAATTATCAAATGTTCCAGACGGCTAATTTCCATTAAATTTAGTTCATACATGCAGTAATATAAATAATCTAAAATGAAGAATATGTAATACCTTGTAATGAATGTTTTCATTTCAGATGTATTTATTTGAAATCCCTATTCCTTGGTTGTCAGGATAAGGCGGCTGACTTTCGACTTCAGACAAACGCTTTGCATATGCCGAGAAGGGAAAATGTAAGAAAGCAGTAGAGGAATAACAGCTTGTAATAAACACGACTATGTTGACATCTCCCAAATTATCAAAATAGACTTTTATGATGTCTCATGATGCTCAGTTTCCAGCTACCTTATCCTGAGAGACAGATAATATTCGTTTTTGAACTGATGAGCAGTCACTGATGGCATGGAATACTCCTTTTGTCCAATTTATTTCTCTGATCTACTATTTCTCTTCAAATTAGGAAAATGACAAAGTCAAGTTGATGAAATCGGGTTTAAATAGTAGTTACGTAATGTATGTAAACGTAAATACCAGACTATCTGAGTGAAAATGTCAAGTTAAGATGTCATATTCTGTTTTGTTTTCGTGTTTCTCAAACTAGTTTATTCACAAGTAGGAAAATTATGTTACTTGAGTAACCTTCAAATAAAACAAAATTTCAACTAGTTAAAGAGATTTCAGATACACTAAAAGAAACGTAAGTGTGAATTGACTCTGAAAATCCTAGAAGCAATGTTCCAATGATTATTAAAGTAGAGCTTTAAACATGTGCATAGGCTTGGTGTAATAAAAGACGTTGTAGTTTAATTCATTATTGTTTAATATACATTATTCATTCGATGATATACATTATTGAACAATATACATCCTTATTTATTAAATAATATACATTATCGAATAATATTCATCAGTATTTATTCGATAATATATATTATCGAATAATATACATCATTATTTATTCGGTAATATACATTATCGAATAATATACATCATTATCTATTTGATAATATACATGATCGAATTTTTATATTTTCAAACAATCAAATAAATGAAAACATTTAAAATACATAAATTATTACGAAATATATTTTAGTCATATTATAAAAAACATTTTAATAAAATATATATTTATTATATTATAAAATCATTTTGATAAAATATATTTTCATTATACCATAAAAAATATTTTAATAAAATATTTTTTTAATCATTTGAATAAAAAAATTCTTATTTAAAAATGGGTCGTATAGTTTTTGAAAAAGACAAATTTAGATAAAAAAAATAGACGGAAGGTGTATAAAAATGACAAGCCATATTTATAACTTAATAAAAGGTATAAAAATGCTGATATTATACCCTACTTATGATGAAACCGTAGAATATTCTTTCCTTTCGAAACCAAGATGTATTATTAACATTTCATATTTAAAATTTCTAAAAAAATTATAAAATTCTTCTTTAAAACATTATTACTTAAAAATAAACGTATAATTTTGGAAAAAGAAAAATTGAGATAATAAAGTAGACGGAAGGTGTATAACTTATATGACAAACGATATTTATTGCTGTATAAAAATGCTGATAATATTACCTACTTGTGATGAAACTATAGAATAATTTTTCCTGTCGTAACCAAGATGTATTATTAACATTAAGAATGTAATTAAGTAAGGAATATTAAGAATGTTTAAGAAATGCTCTTTAACATAATAGGGATTATTGCTGTTATGCTCTATAATGCTTTTCTATTTTTCAATCACGCAAAAAACTGACCGTTATAGTTTTCATTCCTATCAAATTCAACAAAACCTTTAAATCAAATATACCTTTGAAGTGAAAGAATTTTCCCTATTTCGAAAATGAAAAAGGGGGAAAAAATGGATATTTTTACCAGTTTTGTCGACCCTCTCTTAAGCTGAACAACTCAGGTAAAGCATCATATTTCATGAAAATGTAGAAAAATAAATAAAAATTCTAGCAAAAAGTGGTTTCAGAAAAACGTAATATTATAACCCATCAACTTCCATTGGAATGATTTATAGAACCTTTCCTTTTTCGAAAATGGACGTATTAGTGAAATGGTCGATTTGACCCTGATAGGCAAAATGTCATTTTTTTAAAAAGTCAGTAAAAACATTTTACTCTCTTTAAATCGATATAAAATGAATATATATATATATATATATATATATACAGTAAAATCTTGATTATCTGAACTAAATAGGACTGTAATCATATTGAATAATTGTAAGCAGAAACTAAATTTGAAATCATGATATTTTTTTCGGCTCTGTTTTCCAAAACTGTTTATTTCAAATTATAAAAAGTCCGCAAGTACTACATCGTAGTAACATTCAATAAGCTCTTTTTTTAACCCTCTGCACTCGGATGGTGACTCTCACTCACGATTCAAGACGGTGCATTATTTTGACGCTTTATTTACTTATTTAATTTTGATTGTTAAAAATACCTGCTTAGTAGTAACAAGATGCAAATTAATTAAGTGGGAAAATTCAACATAAAACAATTATGTATATTTATTTTTCGGTGCAATAAACAAGTCTATGTTTTAGGTGAATAGTTATGCATCGAATTATTTTTCCGAGTGCAAAGGGTTAATAATCAAACTTTTTATACTTGATTTTGAGACATTAATTTGTTTCGAGGCTTTGCGAATATTGTTGATGTTTCTACTTTTTCTGAATGATTACTTAAGGAATTTCATAAAGCAAATATTTCCCACCGCTTAGCAATCCGAAACTTTTCAACTCATTTAAAGTTATTTTTTATGGAAGTGCATGCAATTTCTCACTTTATTATAGAATTGCTAAATGATGGAGTACTGCCTTTTTTCTCTAAGTAATTTCTTGAGTTGTAAAGAAACCCCCATCTCGTGTTAGTGACATTTTAAAGGGATTGACTGGCTTTGCACCCATTCGGGTAGGTTGGATCGGTTTGAGTTCTACAAGTGTCCGCATCTTGAAATTTGTTTGCGTTGTCAACTTTGACACTTTTTTAAGAAAAATTCGGTGGCATTTATTAAAAGATGGAAAATACAATTTCAGTTTACAACTAGATTAACCTTGGTTAATATAGATTCGTATTTTCGACGTTTTTTGTTTCATAAACATACATTGATGTTGAAACTCTGTCGTTTTTCTCTAAGTAATTCTTTGAGCTGTAAAAAATTCCATCACCCCTTAATAATATTTTAAAGGGCTTTCCATTGACTGGCATTGCACCCGTTCTGGTAGGCTGGGTTTCCGCATATTGCAATTTATTTTCGTTCCGAACTTTGACATTTTTTTTCTGAAAAATTCGGTGGTTTTTATTGAAAAACACAATTTTTTTTTCAAAAAACTAGGTTAACAAAGACCTCGGTTAATATAGGTCCGTACTTTCGAGGTCTTAACTGCCTCATAAAAATACATTCATGTCAAGGCAATGAGCTAGACGACAATTATTAAATTATTCCAAATTGTACTGATTCTTTTATTTCAGCAACGAAATATCTTTAATTTTCCAGTTAATACGCAATAAAGAAGTTTATAAAATCAAAAATAAAATTACAACGCTTTCAAATATTAAACTGAAATCCAATTTAAATATTCAATATTATTGTTAACAAATTTACTTTTAATACTAGAGGTTTAATTTCAAACAGAAAAATCCGGCCTCAATTTCCCAAAGGATACATGTGAATTTATTTGTAATTACACTACATACAAATTTGTGCATTTAGTAGCAATAATCCTTTAAATTTAAGAGGATTGGGAAAATATTTAATTGAGCTTCAGAATAACTTCGCAAGATTTATTTTAACGATCGATTTTTATTACTGTTAGATAAATGCACAAAGAAACTTTAGTTAATTAACTTTATACGTTTATTTCTTACTTATTTTTATTTAGCTATTGTTTAAATTGGATGTTCACAGCTATAAGCAAATACAATTAGCTTCAGATAATTATTTACAAGAATAACTCACTTAAATGGAAGAACAATCAAGGTTCCACTGGAAAAGAGATGTGATTTGTAAGTATATAATAGACGTTCAAAATTATTCAAATTAGTCTTCAAGCACATTTAAAACATTTCGAAAATTCTTTAAATACTGAATAGAATTTTTGTAACACATTATCGAAATTGAAATGCAAATGAACAGATTTCGTAAGTATATTATTCATAGTTAAATTCATGGTTTCATTTAAGGCAAATGGGCATGCTTCTTTGCAATTATTTTATTTTTAGTGATTTGATTTGGCGTTCACAATAGTGGCCATTAAAAACGCCTTATTTACATTTTTTTTATGAATATAGCATTATAAATTTAAATTGAGCAAATAATAGAGTTAAAAGGAAGGTAATTTCGATCGGCTTCCAATAAGAACGTATGACTGATTAATCACTTTTGCTATTGCATTGTTCTTTTAACTTTTGGGGGCTTGGTTGGTTGAAAACTGTTCCACCTTTTGCTTTGTTTTTATGCATGGTGAGATATATTTTAACCCATATCGAGAAACTGAAGTTGCCCATAGTCATATAGTTTAAAATTTTAAAGTTTTTCATTCAGTTGATAATGTTGTCCATTAACGATTGAAGCGTAAATAAGAGAAAACTGAATTATGCAAATCATTAGTAAGTTGTGTGTATTGCTGTGATTAAGGTTGGCGCATTATGTGATTAAATGACTTTTTATTATTCATAAAGGTATGTGATCCCAGATAAATTGTTTTATAATAAAAAAAACATAGTTATTTGATGTTTTATACTAATTTTGAAGCAGTTTTGTGATTATACTATATTAATAAAGAAACATAGTTATTTTATGTTTGATACTAATTTTGAAGCAGTTGTATGATTATGTACGTCTCACCTTGTAATAAAGGACTCATTAAAATGGTAAGTAAGCGAATCATGTAGCACAAACCTCCAATGCGTATTCATATAAACGAAAATATGAATACGCATTGGAGGTTTTAGAAGATAAAAAATGCAATCTATATAGTCAATCCTTCTTTGCGTAAATAAAGCCGATATTCCAAAGATATATCTATATGATACCAAAGTTCATATTTACCAATTTTAGAGCTTGGATGGATTTATCAAGTATGAGTTAAGAAAATAAATTTCCACCATTTCCTCGGTAAATGCCGATTCTTTCGTGATGATTTTAGCTATTTTGGCATTGATATTCTGGTTTATGTTCAAAATTCAACGAAAAATTACCAGATGCCAGTGACTGGCCATATATTTGTTTCGTTTCTTTACTCTTTGTTCAGTATTACACTTTAATTTTTTTTTATCAAATCTTTTTTGTAGTAAAGATATACAATGCCTGACAAATCATTTTATTACTAACAGAAATTAACTTGAAACTAATTGAGCAAAAATTAATAATCTTATCCTAAATGGCTTTTCCCCTTGACAGTACGTATATATTCAAATAAAATTCACAGCTCTAAGAAAATTGTATTGTGCATGACACAAAAAATATACATAGCGTTATGAAATTATTGAATACTGACACTGAAATGATAGTTATATATCTTTGACAGCCTACATTTTCTCGTGGGTTAAATTCTTTATATTACACATTTTCTTTTTCTATAATTTAAAGAATAGGATTATTTTAACGTTACATTATTCAATTTTCCAATGAAATTCCTTTAAATTTTCTCAAGGTATCAGTGATACATAATTCATGAGGTAATATCCCTGAGTCTGATCTTCTCCTGCAAGGAACAAGTGAACATCAGATTGGTTTTTCCCTTTCCATGTGCTGCATGTTGATCAGACAGACCAAACTTTTGTATGGTAAAATAGTGTTAATATTTTTCCCTCCTCCAAAAATAAGAAGAAAGGGAAAAAATGCGCCCTACTTCTACCCCAAGCAGAATACATTTCATTTTCTTTTTCTTTTCATGTATATTTTCTAAAATATGGCTCCAAATCTAAAGCACAAAAATGATTTCTAAACTTTCAACTAGCTAAATTCTTGTCCTTTTTATAATAAATTTAGAATCAAAATTTGTTTAGTTGTGATTAATGTTTCTTTGTCCTTTAATTTCGAAACTCAATGATGCGATATATTTTATTATTAACTATCCGCGATTTACCGAACGAAATTTATTACCTCTGACAATGTACATAAATAAATAACAAACAAAACATGACAACCCAAAAATCATAACAACTGTTAGCATTACACAAAAAATTATCAAGCAATGCGTTGTGCATATTTATGACATATTTTGTAACTAGATATCTAGAAGGCGCGTTTGTGTTGAAAAAATAAAATTTTTTGTAAACATTAGCCGTCTTTTCTGACCAATTTCTTTGTCTAAAAATTAGTTGTTATTAATCCCAGTCAGATCTCTTACATATTTGGTTCCCTCTGAAAAGTGTATTCAAATTTTAACTTGTTATACACATGTAACCAAACATCTTATTTATTTATTTATTGTATTCATATACAGAAGAAATAACGAGTGAGAGGTTTCTTTGAAAATTTGACTTAGAATGTAAAAGAGGAAATTATGAAATTTTAACTACTTTAATGGCATGCAAAGTGAATTAAAATATACTCATAAAATATAAGGGAAGAAACTGGATTAAATCCTTATCAGAATTGCGTGTGTACTATAGATTATGTTTCGTAATTTATCTAATATTTTAGAGGGGTTTCATTAGAGATTTAATTAAATATTCAATTAATCCCAATCAGCAAAACTTGAGCTATGAAAGCGATGAATATAAATGATACATTAAATTATAAGAAAGAACAACATAATATGAAAACATACCGACTACGAAAAATTTCTTCACTGTCGGGTTCTGAAGCTAAATGTTAAGTAAAATTTCTTGAAAACATTGAATTTTTTTTTTTATTACAGTAACATTTTACAATGAAACATTCAAAATGTAAATAACGAACAACACCTTTAGCTCTTAGTTTTTATAAATAATAGAAAACCGTTTTTAAATATTTGTATGAACAATGAAAAAGTTAAGTAACTTCTCCACTCTGATTTGGAAATCAGAGTGATTTAAATTTGATAACAACAATTGTTATAGCAAATTACAAAAAAGCTTTTTAAAAAAAAATTGCTGAAATTAAAAATTTATTTGCATTATAAAAAAGTTTATATAAACCTAGTAGCACACGTATAATGTACAATATTATATGATATTAAGCAATATTTTCAGTATTGTATAATATTGTTAAATATTTAATAACAGAATATTTTACAATATTATGCAATATTACGCAACATTCTGTGCTACCTGGGACCTGAAAAGACAATTTAAAAAATTTTAGATTATATGATACCTTATTTGCGCGATGCTTTTAGAATCTATCGCTGAAAAAAATGTCAAATTTGACATGAGTTTCAAATTATTAAAATAATCTAACTAATATTTCAAAAAATTATCTGCAAGATACAAAAAATTCTCCCTCCAAAAATTTCTTTCCCAATTCTGTTTTGTAAATTCGGCATCTACAAGTTCAATGATGTGCCCTATTAAGCGGAAACACATACCTACGTATTCGATATTATTCTAATTAGAAATAACCGAAACATTTGGAAAATGTGAAATTTGATCACAACTACAGTTAAACATATATTTTCTGATTTTACGATATA
Source organism: Argiope aurantia (assembly GCA_026543865.1). NCBI lineage: Eukaryota > Metazoa > Arthropoda > Arachnida > Araneae > Araneidae > Argiope > Argiope aurantia. The sequence continues at coordinate 33,304 of JAPMOR010026939.1, read as the reverse complement.
TTTGCGAATGAGCAGCTCTCCGGTTTTCGAACTATAAACATTCGAATTATTTCCTATGGAAGGAAGTTCCACAGAGAATTCCACTAAGTAATCAGCGCTAAGTAGTGGACGTACAGCAGATATCCTCAGAGAGGAAAATGAATGACTTTTTTTTATTCTTTGCACGTAGAAGTCGAGTTTCAGCTGGAACAACTGTTTTCTAATCTAGAACGAATAGTTATTACGATAAAAACTGTCGAAAGAAGTCGCATCAAACAAGGGGTTAAACTACGAAGAACTTTCTAATCAAGAAAGTGCTCTCAGAAAAATGTGAAACTATGATCCGACTCGTAATGAGTGAATTGTGATTATTCCAATACGAAAATATACGACAAACATACGAAAGGTAATCCTCCCACAAATTTTTGTGGGAAACTGTGAATAAAATTTTTTGTTACTTTTATTCCACCAATAAAAATAAGGAATTTTAGTTATTTATCAGAAGTCAACGAATGCAGTGCTCAGCAATTACCTCGAGGGAAATAAAGAAATAAAGAGAAAATTATTATTTTTAACTGAAATATATATATATTCTCTTACAGACTGAACAATTCACAGGTATTGTTCTGCTATACTCAATCAAATTGAAAAAATAACAATAAAGGAAGACTGGTATAGTATTGCTTTTACATTCAATGTTTAGATCTAAGCTTATCGCACCAATTCAGTGCTCAGATTTTTATTTTAAGAGTCTCGCGCATGAGAGTTATCTACTTTGTAGTATAGTAAAGAAAATCGGTTCTTTTCTGTTATTAATCTCATCGAAAGAACCTATTAATGTGCGATCTATAGTGATTTGGGGGCGATTAATCTCTGGTATGCGATTAATGGACAAGTGCAAGAAAACCGAATGTGTACTTTGATTGCTATTTTCCGAACAATTGAAACCAAAATTTGACACTAAATTACAACTGTAATCTCAAAATCACACACTGTCTGAAAATTACACATTTCTTTTATTTAAGCCAATGAAACAAAGAATTATCCCGTCTAAATGCATGTACAAGTATAGAGAGGTAGACGGCCAATACCTTGACAGATATGGCACCAAATGTAACACATTTGTAAATTTTAGATGCTAAGTCTATGCACAAAATTTTATCTATCTAGTCCTTTTCATTTTGTAGTTGCTGTTTTAATTTGTATTCGGACAGCAGTACAGACATATTTCCCTGGAATAGATAATTAGTTTGATGAAAATATACAAATCTTTTATAAAGACCATGCACTAAATTTTATTTATCTAGCTCAAAGCGTTTTTGAGTCATCGTGCTCACAGACATACAGACACAATTCCAAAAGTATATTTTTAGAACTCAGGGATGTCTGAAACGCGGAGATTGGTTGAAATCTCGAGTTCCAATTTTTTAACGATTACAGTATTTTCTCTTTTTGCTTTAATTTGTATACTAAAAAGTAAAAATTTTATAAATTTGTATTGTTCACCATTTTATTTATAAGTACAGAATTTTTATTTTTCTATTCCGGCTTTAAAATCCTTTATTATATATGAAGACAGTTCAACTATCTTACTTGCTCCACAACTTTGAATGAAATGAGTGTCTTCTGACCGATTGAAGGATCATCCTTTCCTTAAAAACCACTAAACAACCTTATCTTGTGGGAACGTATGTCACATTACTATATAATTTACCCTAACTAAACAAATGTATTTGAGATATACCAAGCTGGGTACTGACTTGTTCAACAGATGCTAAAATAAAGCATTGAATATTTTTCAAAAAAATCACTACTATGATGAATATGTTGAGTGAAAGAAAATATATTACTGTTTTGTAAGAGGTATTCGCAATCGATACTGTATTATTTATTTTTACTGTAAAGATTCTGTTCATTCATAGGGCGTTTAATTCTAAATCTTAACAAATTTTTAAATCCATTTTTTCTCCCCAACTTATATACTATATATGACCAGTATATAATACAAAAGAAATTATTATACTGGGTCACGTTATCGTTCACTCCGATAAAATTCCAAGATGGATGAAATGTCTTCCAACGCTAGCTGAGTACCACTACATATACATAAGAACAAAAAGAAAGAAAAATCAGAATTTTCTATAACGATTTCAAATCCTTTGCATATGCCCTGGTTTCATAAATTTCCAAAGCAGATTTTACATTCAAGAAACAGACACATTTTCCAACACGTGTCAGAATGGTGTCAATTTAAAGTATTGATTCACCGAACGATTTAGCATTTCATGAGATCCTTCCAAAAAACTGACATCATTTGGATGTTTCAACATTTTCTGCAGACATTTCTTTTTTATTTTTAAGATAATAATGACTACATTCGGGAAACAATGGGATCCTCATACAAAAGAACCAATTTTATTCCTTTCGGTTATCAGTTTTTTTCTGAAGATTTTTTAATTCGAGCCTTTTCCAAAACTAGAAAAAGTCATATTTTGTATGCATATGGTCTAATACAGAAATATTTTATTTGCGTCAGCACACAGAAATGTATAGTTGATTGGTTTAAATCACTTCAATCAAAACTTACAATTTATGGAAAAAATACTGAGTGAAATTTAAAGATTCAACAATATGATCTTGAATAAAAATATTAAGAATACGTATTCTGAATACTAATTACACTCCAAAAATATTGAAATATACTGTTCTTCGTCGAACTTTCTCCTGCTTATAAAATAGAGCCTAAAATCCTAATAAAATGGATTGTAAAGATTGAATATCTGAACAACCTTTCTACCTTGAAATAATATATATAGAGCAATGATATTAAATAGATGGAATTTTTCAAAAAGGAAAACTGACTTTTCAAAAACAAATAAATGTATTATTTTTTATGCCAGGTTCAAACTGGTTATTTCAGTAATGCTTAGTTTAAGTTACAGCACGAGTATGGTTCCCATTTCTTCTTATTTTCGATTTAATTGACAAAAATTAATATTTAAATAAAAACCATGTTTAAGAAGTGTAAACATTTTAAATTTTTTTTATTTAATTATTTGGATTTTTTTAATTTAAAATATTGGTTTTTAAATTCCTTCACTATTTTTAAATTTCGTAATTGTTAGTTGTTTCATGTGAAGGTATATAAATTATGCTAAGATAAACTCGGACATATGTTGTCAATTGCTTCTTTTAAAATAATTAAGAAAATAAAAGATAGTGCAAAAAAATACAACAAACAAATTCATTAATCAAATTGCAAATAAATTCTAAGATTTTTCTTTTTAAATTTCAAATAAAAACAATAAAACGAAATATACTTGGATAATTAAGAAAGCGATAGTAAAAAAGATCAAATAAAGATTAACAACCGTTAATTTAAAAACCATTATTTTAGAATGCTTGTAGTTTCTGAGATAATTTAAATAACTCCTATTGATAGCGAACTGGAGTTAACATTTTTAAACCTAAAGTTTCCAATTAACTTTAAATGTATTCCCTCGGAGCTATCTGATCCCGATTTAATGACTTTCCACCAAATTTACCCCCTGCATTATCGAGCGCTACTTTTACGTAAAATGTAAACACGACTTCTACTGCTTCGAGTAGCAGAGTGTAATAAATAATCAAATCATCACACCTGATAAAAAAAATCATCAAAAGCAATCTAAAGGAATGCCGAGAATCACATAGAGGTAGGTAAAAAAAGACTCGTGCGAAGTGTTTCCGTCGTTGAAGGGTCTTGGACAAACCCATTAGAAAAGGAGGTCTTATAAAATGGCACTTACTTTTGACAGGCGATGGCACTTTCGGCAGTACTCCTTGGACTACTTTTCTCACTTTAGAGGCAGTTACTGCAAAGGCACTATTAGCTATCATTTCCGATTGAATTTATCTGCAGTGTTTAGAAAAAGAAGCCTACATAGCTGTTTTTAACTTGGAAAAGAAGTGCGAATTGAAGCCACTATTGATCAGAGCGGTTTACCAATGCAACTGAGCTTTACATTTCGTGCGTTCCCCGCGCTACTATTTCGGAAGTTAAAGCTTGCACGAAACGCCTGAGAGAAAAAATGTCTGCTGCGATCTGCTGCATTAAAAAAACAAATCGAACACGTACACCGAAAATAGCTTACCTCTCAGAAAAATAAATTTATGTCTTTATACTTTGGCTTTGAGTATATAGGACACGATGTGTTTTTCATCTTTTGAAGTTCATTGTTTACAGGTTTAGAATGCACAACAGTCCAAGCAATTAGATGGCTATTCATTTAAATCTTTTGATTCTTTTCATAACCATTATCTAAGTCAAGCCATTATTAAATTCTTAAATTATTGACTAATTCAGTGATTCTTATTATACAGGGAGCGTTTCCTCAGAAAAAGCACGGAACCGCGAAATTTTTTTAAAAAAGAATATTGAAGACCAAAAAAGAGTTAAATATAATACATATCTTATTAAACCTGAAAACGCAGGCGATTTTTTAAAATAATTTTTTACTTTCTCGAATTTGTGTTATTAAATTATTAAATTATTGACTCATTCGGTGATTCTTATTACGTTGGGAGCTTTTCCTCCGAAAAAATCGCGAAACCATGGGAAAATTTTCAAAAAGAATTTTGAAGCCCCCCAAATAATAATAAATTAAACCGCATAAGTAATATTAAATAAATTAAACTGATGGAAATAATTTATTTTTTGTTTTCTCGTATGTAAAGTATACATTCAGAAATTTCAATTAAAAAAATAGAAGATTACGATCTCCTTAAAAATCCATTTATGTAATTATATATGTCTGTGAACATAATTTAAAAGCGCAATAAATTAGACGAAGAAAAATCGGCATGCATTGTGCACTATAAAATTATAGATTTCTGTCAAATTCTAAACGAAATCCATTAGTTTGAAGACCATATGTATACAGATAAAGACGATAACACCAATATGAAAATGAAGTATAAATTTTATTGCTCGATTTTATAATACGAAGTGTTGATTTCTATCGAACTGCCGATCAAGTCCATCAGCGTGTTGACTGCCTGTCAGTATGTTTGTTAGTAAGTTTGTTAACAAGGTAACGCATAACTGCAGTAAGCCAGATGGGTGAATTTTATCTTCAAGAAAACTGTGACAATTTTGCTGCATTTTTTTTGTTTTATTAAACCATTGCGGAGATTAGTAATGTACAAAAATACTTCAAAACCATCATAAACTACTAGTCTTGATCACATGTTTTACATTCCATCGAAACACGACAATTTAATTAAATATTTATATGATAAAAAATAAAAAAACAATGTTGACAAAGTTACCCTGGTCAAATGGCAACTTTGCTAATTGTGTTCAAACCAGTCGGAATCTTTCGCCGTTCGCCTCAAAACATATTTTTTAAACTATGAAAACACTTTACACAATAACATTAACTCCTTATTACGTATAAAGAAAAACATACAAAAGGATTCAAAATATAAAAAAAATAAAATCTTTAAAATTCAGAGTTTAAAAATTTTTTTACAATTTCATTAGAAGAGCTAATTTTCTCCTGGTTTTCAATGTAAAGAAAGTGAATTATATACACGATATTTTGTAATTTTGTAAAGCTCGACTCAAAACAAAATGCTTAACACTCTTCTTCTCCTAAAACTTTTACCTCTATAACTTTAGCCTTTAGTTTTGAAAAAATCAAACTGTCAATCTTCTGGGTCAGGTTTTCCTTCAACTTTTCATCGTGTTCGTCAGATTTGTCATGTAAAGAAAATGCACAGCCAGTTTCATCTCTTCTGTTACAGTCATTCCTCTGTTCTTACATTTACTAGACCACCACCTATGATATGATTTGCTGAAAAAGTACTCGGAAGAGATTGGTCTTTTCCCTTCAGCTGTAAAATTGTGGAATATTTCTTCCGAAAAATTTAAGATATCTATCTCGAAGAGCATCAAGAAGATATTCCCCAATTTGCGCAAGTAAGGGCTTGTTCGAGGATCTCATCTTCTTCTCGATTCAGTGGCGCTTTGATTTCTTCGAATGAAGACACTTGACATTTATACTCAACAATTCTTAGAGAGATATTATGGCTTTGAAATGCTTCTAAATTGCTCATTTCTTTATTAGTCAGAGTTGAGATAGCAATTGCAACATAGTCTCATCATTATTTTGATTCTAGTTTACCCAACCTGGTACTAATACATCTTTTGGCATATAAAATACTCATAATGCAAACACGATAAACACGCGATTAAGAAAAAAGTATACAGGAATATGAGAAATAAACAAAATTGTATATTCACAATGTTGTCTTATTCTTATTTAGATTTCTGGTTCAGTTTCGCTAAATTATATTATTAAACTGAAATGTAACATCATCTCAAGTGTTCCTGGAATAGAATTATATGCTGTTTTAACAAAACAAGTAGGTTTTATTTATGTATAAATGAATGGCTATTCTAATAATTCGACTACTAAAAACATTTGCTCAACAACTTGAAAACAAAATTGCTGATTAAAAATTGTAAACAACCTATATGAGTTAAAGCGTGCAAAAAGACTGTCATTAAATATCTTCTCTGTACCATGAAATAATTGGTTACTTGGTTCAGGAAGTTAGTTGGGGAACAAATGTCATTTTTTCAAAGACCCCACGTCACAAAGTTGTTCCAGTTTACGGTACATCAGTATTGTAGATTTGTGTCTAATTTTGGATTCAATATTTTTCCATATAGACTGATTGACTATTTGTGTTTTCATATATATATGAATACGAAATATTTGTAATATGCTTCTGTATGAAACATAAAATCAAAATGAATGAAATTTAGTATGTCTTTATATTAAAATTATAGATCTAATGCTTGCTGATAAGTTTAGATTCAATTCTAGTGATGTAGCCTGCTATTAAATTACGATGTATGTGCAATCTAAATGCTCCATATGCATCTCTATAATATCATAATATTCAAAAATGCATGGCATAGCTGATAAAAGATTTTGGTTTTCCAATTATTTAAAATATTAGTATCTAAAAAATGTTCTTTGATATTGTTTAGAAAGGGGAAACAATTCAATTACGAAATCATGAAAAGGTAGCGATAAAAAGTTTCATTCTTCTTCTTCAAAGTGTGCTTATAGAGATAACGAATGTTGTTGTGAAAAAATAAGGCGGTTGTTTAGACTTTCTTAGAAGAGAACACAAAACAATTCTCTTGCCGATAGATGGCGTTCATTTTTACAAAGTCAAGATAACATCTTAAGTTGATGCTCATTTGGCAAAAATAAAAGATGGCGTTCAGACGATTTACCACGAATATTTTTTACATGGTCGTCTTCAATTCTCGCTTGTTTTAATTCATTCAAAGTATTCCATCATAAGGCATGAGCTTTATAATAAATTTAATAAGGAAAATCACTGTTATTAGTGCATTAAAATGTTGTATAATGATTAGTTGTATTTTATTTATTAACGTATTAAGTTTAGCAAACAATTTTAGAAACACTCTCAACTGATATATTAAAAAGCAAAATCTTTTATATTTTTGGATTTTTTTATATTATTATTGTCTGCTTCTTAGTCTTTAATTTATCGTTCGGTATTATAAATCCAAGGAATCTTGTAAAAGTTTCACAAAATCACTACTATGATAGCGTCAGTCAAATAGGATCAAAACTTTATTATCAGTAACTGAAGTTTTCAAATATTTAATAATATCATCCAGAACAAGAAAGTACATTAACTGTCAAAACTCTAGGTTATCAAGATGTTAGTAAAAAATCAGCTACACAATTTCATCTTTCAGAACAAGAATATATTAATTTAAATAAAAGTGTTTTAAAAAGGAATATTCCAAAAACGGCAGCTTATAACGGGCATATAAAATAAATGATGAAATTTGCTTAAGTTTTGTTTTCACTTTTTTCTGAATATAGTTACAACTAAAGCGAACAAACGTTTAATAATATTAAAAAAGGGAAAGTGTTTCCCTTTTTCCTCTAAAATATCTTAACCTTCGATATAGAATTTTCTTAACTTTCTAATTAGATGACACATCCTATTTGGGACAATTATTATTATTTTAATTCCTATAATAATCTAAGGGCATTTGTGACAATGATGAGTTTTTAAGTGATTTTTGCATTTTGAATCACCTAATATTTTTACTTAATTGCGTATTTAAATTTAAAAATTAAGTAATTCAATTCGTGCGTCAGACTCGTCCTTGTAAGCGAAGGGGTTAACCAAAGCTCAATGTTTTCCTAAGTCTTACCAGTGCACATTGTTACTACCTTTCTCAACTACCTCACTTCATTAGCTACCTCGTTTGATCTTAATTAACATACTTATAAAAGTTTATGTTAAATCTAGAAAAAAAGTTCAAATTTTGGAAGTTAATTTACAAAATACGACTAACAGATTACATGCATTCATAATGTAACTAAAAAAATATATAATAGAATGCTAAGTATTTTGCGACATAATTGTCATTTCTTGATGCATTTTTAAAATTTTTAAAAAGTTTGGATACTTTAATTCGGGCTTCATAATTTCATATCCTTCTACCATTAACCAGAAAACAAGAAGTGAGAAAAATTCTTCAATTAAACAATTTTTAAACAACTGAAGTAAGAGAAAAACATTTTGATACAACAAAACAATGTGAATTTATTTCTCTGCTTCTATTAAAAAGGTTTAAAATGTCAACATTTTTTAAAAAGAATTTGCTGAAAATTTGTTGCTTTTTTTTAGCTTTAAGACTTTATTTCAATTTTTTTTTATTTCAGATTTCTTGTTTTAGAATTCGGTTATTTTTGCTATGTGACAAATTTTGTGTTTTAACCGTGCTCACTCAAATGAAAATAAACTTAAAAATTCTTTCCAATTTTCTTCCATTTTTCATTTATTTTTCACATCAGCGAGAAATAATATTTTTCACCTTCAAATTAAGTTTAATGCAGGGAAGCGTTAAGAATACAAAAAATTATTTTGTGAGGTTTATCAAAGAATTCTGTTTTCACCAAGTAAAAATATTTAATCAGGACTGATTCGCCAATAAAAGTTTACTGTAAACAGCATTTACTTTATTTTCGTATATTAAATGCGAAACGCCGTCGCATTTAAAGAAATATTTAAAATAAAAACAGTTTGCTTTAATAGCGTACTGAAGGGCACTACTTTTTTTAAGTTGAATTATTTTCCTGTCTTTGAATTTTATTTACAACAGATTATTATAAAAATATGGAATTTTGTATAAATGATGAGAATATTGTTATCAAATGATCAAGATTCTCCTCATTTATTTTTTATAACTCATTATTAATTAACTTGAATTGTTTTACGCTTGTTAAGTCGGAATTTTGTTGTAGAATTTTTTCTCACTTCCTGATGAGCTGGAGTTTCGGAATTTTGCATACCAATAATGTTATCGATGATAATACACTAAATATTTTAAGACATTAAGTTTAAGTAAATCAATTAATCAAATATTGATTCCAAACCAGTATTGTCAAATGGTAGTAAATTTGAGAAAAATAGATTTCTATAATATTTATCCATATATACTATAATATATATTCTATAATATTTATAATAATGAATTATGAATTAAATATGAAAAGCAGCAAATAATTAAAATTAAAAAATAGCTACTTTTTTGCACGCTAATATAAGTTTGTTACTAAAATTAGTCTTATTACATTTGTTTTACAAATAATATTATGTTGCTTTACTGTAAAAGATTACCGTAATTTCTTTTTAAAACATTTTAATATATTTTCTATTCTTAGATACATTCAATATCTTTTCTTTTTATATTTTAAATAAATACGAAAACATCAGTTTTGAATAATAGCTGCGATTTTTAACATATTTATAACATCCATGATTTTAAGGATTTCTAGGGAATAGTCTTTTCGTGAATTTTTCTGACAATTTACGTAAATGATTTTCGAAGCCATTGAAAATTTTTAAATTTCAATCATTACAGGTATTTGATAATTATCTCCAAAATGTATCTTTAATTCATTTTACAACAGCATGAGAAAAGTAAAATGATCACGTTTCATTTGCAGGTTTTTTATACCTGGATAAAGCTTATACGAGAAATCTATTCTATTCTATTGAATCTGAACAGTCATACAATATAGCAAAAGATGCAAGTGTTATTTCTTTTATGGCTGTCAAATATCTTGTGTTTGCATAAATGACGTAAAGGACATTTTGTAATAGTAAAAACGAAATAATTTTAAAAAAAATTATAATGCAAAATGAAACGAATTTTTGGCATCGAAACATTTAAAACCAAAGTTTTGCCCAAATAATAACTTTCCTCGCGATTTGTTTTTACTTTCTGGTATTTAATAATAAACGCCATTGTTCTGTGAAACCCAGTAATAGAATTGCCCATCAAAAATCATGATATTGAAAACGGTTAAAAAATTGCAGCTAATAAAAGAATATTTGTTTCTTATTTTTTTCCAATAAAAACTTTTATTTCATTGATAAGAAATGAAGAACTGCGAAACATCAGTTAACATGTCATGTTACTTCATACCATAGTCATGCCACTTCCTAGTGCACAACTGACAACTATTTGTTATCCTGTCCTTAAATTGTGTTACTTCATATCCTAGTCATGTCACTTCCCAAATCACAACTGGCAATTGTTTGTTCCTGTCCTTAAATTGTTTTATTTCATACCATAGCACTGTCACTTCTAAGTGTACAACTGGTATTTAGTGTTCTTGTTAGTTGTACTTAGTGTACAACTACTTGTTTTCCTGTCACTTCCCAGTGCACAACTGGCAACTGTTTGTTACCTTGTCACGAAATAGTGTTATTTCATACCATAATCAAGTCACTTTCGAATGCAAAACTGGCAAATGTTTGTTATTCTGTCACTTCCCAGTGCACAACTGGCAACTGTTTGTTACCTTGTCACGAAATAGTGTTATTTCATACCATAATCAAGTCACTTTCGAATGCAAAACTGGCAAATGTTTGTTATCCTGTCACTAAATTGCTAAATTCAATAACCAAGTCGTTTCTCTCTTTATCCTTCAATGCAGGAAAATTTCCCCAAAAAGATAAAATATGAAGATAGTTTTAGTTTGTAGAGTTGTATGGCATGAGAGTCACACCTCGCCATGTTGTTCCAAACGCTTCTGTACACTAGAAAAAGTTTCTAAACTTGTTCTGTATACAATTTACATATTGAAATCTAATAAACCATTTAATGCGAAAGTATTTAAGCCTTTTAATATCTAGGAACTCTTATTTTCCAGCATTTATTTTGTATTAATAATACACATGGGGGGAATACTGTCATTCATCGCTTCGACCAAACTCTTGTTTCATAAAGCTTAATTCAGCTCGTGAAAACCTTTCTAAGAGATACCCTTTTCTATGCGATTTTATCATTACTTAAAGATACTGGACGGAATAAGATGAATTAGAACAATTAAAAAGGATCATCAGTCACATCTTCATATGAATGGAGCATTATATCTTAATGATCTTCCTTACGACAAAACTTCCGAATTGGATAGGAATGCTTAACAATGGAGAAGAGCCATTGTGAGGTATCGAGAAAAGAAATTATAGTGCTCGAAATGAGATTGTTCAGTTTTACGCCACGCATACTGCCCGGGGTACGTTTTTGATCTTTGATATAAAGCAGTTGATGGCCTAGAATTCTAATTTCGTAATTATTCTGAAGAGTACCCCCTCCCCCCAATTTACGAGGGTCGGAAGCCAATCTATTTTCTGCTTACGCATTCTTTTTAGCAACGCACTGCTTTAATAATTTAAGAGTTTAATTATGAGTTAATCGATACTGATTTCATGCATGTGCAGCCATTTGGTAGTTAATTTGGGAAAAAAGGCAAACTGATTTCAAAATTCTTTTTTTTAAATTAATTAATTAATTAAAGAACTCCCAAGTAGAAAATTATAGAGATAAAAAAAGGCCATTTCTTACTACATTGATAAAAATGTCTCATTTTTTTATTAAAATCCTTCACCTTCTTAATGGAGGACATTTTCAGTTCCAGAAATTTAAATTTAAAGCCAGTACTAAAATTACAAGACTACCTTTATGTACGAAAGGTCTACCGTTCCGTTTTTCATTACTTTAACCTGTTTTTTATCTCTATAAAATACAATCTCTACTATATTAAAATGTTGTATTAAAAAAACACACACACACAAAAAGATATCCGATCTTTTGATACTACAGCTGGAACCAAAGAGCAGAAACGTCACAACTTTAAGCAATAGCACATAACATCCAACATTTTAATGGTTAATGTGGCTTATCTATACAAGTGTTTTGCACCAATAAAAATGTTTAGAAAATTTGACATTCGTCATTTTAATGGAACAGTTGATACATGGCATATTCTATACCAGAAATTTAATTTTAGGACTTGAAAAATACCTAAATTTCTTTAAGATATCCATGCCATTTTTGTATTTTTTTAATTAATTAATTGCAGCTTTCTGTACCACATATAAGGTAATAGGATAAATCAGACGTATCGTAGTCTGATTCATCCAATTAACGTATATAAATGGATTAGATTGAGATGCTTATTCAACGTTTTAAGCCAATTTGCTTTTGTTGTTGCAAAATAAGTAGAGTTAAATCAATCTGTCTTCGAAGTTAATTTCTCATTAAAATAAGAATTACGATAGAAAAAAAAGTCATTTAGCTGATTGTAAAAATCAATTTAATCCAAACTGAGGAGAAATTTAGATATAATCTTTTTATTTTATCAAAAAGAAGGTATAATCCTAAATAATTATAAATTTTTTTTATCTGTACCTTGATGTTAAATTGGATAACATACCAGTTTTTCATTGATCGAAATAAATATAATAATCTAAAACCAGTCGCAATTTAACAGCTTTATGGCGTTAGAAAAATATATACATGGTATATTAATCTAAGAAAATTGCAAACTGATTTTTACCTGAAATCGCACTATCATTTGTCTCTCTCATTTCAAAATTCTTTGAAGCAAACATCGCGGAATGAAAGTAGTTTGGCATTTTACCAATAAATGACTCACTTTCTCACGTAATCCAAACCCGAAAGGTTTTGATAAATTGATGTTGTAAGCAATCTTATCCGATATGTAGATGAGGTGAGGTTTTTAGGCCATTTAGTTATAGGTATGAAGATTTATGTTTGCGTATGGGGATTAAAGAAACATTGAAAAAGCTGTTTATCTTGTAATACATATGTGATAGATCTTTGCTCACCGCGTTTTTGAATATTGAAATTACACTTGATTCAGACTTTTTTTATTATAAAGATTTCAAAT